>UCWB01003085.1:0-13105 GCA_900474355.1 Torymus geranii
GTGCTACTATTCTACTGGCGTGACTCTCTCTCTCTCTCTCTCTCTCTCTCTCTCTCTACCTCAATGCGCTTTTATTGTAGTTCGGAGCGAATGCGCGACTGTACGTATGAATGTGTTTCAATGCTCAAAAGTTTGAGCGATCGTCGTGCGCGTGGTTGTAAATTAGTCGCGCGGGTTGTTAAAGTCTTAGAGAAAAATACAGAGAGAGAGGAGCGATGGCGCGTTTGTTTTTTGAACGAATGTATATATAGCCGCAGTAGCGCGCGGCAGCAACGGCGATAATAACGTAATTTCTAATAAATGTAATGGTCGGTTGCGCCCGCGCGCGGCCATGATTATGAGCGGCAGATTTTTAATGCGACGCAACGTACGATTAGTAGTAAAGATAAAAGGCGCGCGCGCAGCGAGATAAATTTATCGCTATACTCGAGAGGAGGCATGGCGCGCGTGCTATAAATATTTCACCGAATTATCATCGATGCGGGTTTATTTTATGGCTTAATATTATCGTGCCGCGCGCTCTGTGTTTAAGCTATCCCTATATATGCCATATACTCGCGGCTAAATGCTATCTAGGATTGTGCGTGGATAATATGTATACATGTTCAGAGTGGTATAACTCTATTAAATTTCTAAGTAAATTATCGCACGCATTACACAATGGCTCGTTTATATGGAGGGGTGATAAGTCGCCTTTCAATTATATGATTATCATTATCGAGCCTGACTCGAGGAGAATATCATTCATATTTGGATATAGTAACGTTTAACTGCAGTTGATTTGTATTAGCTGTATAGCTGTGCCTTTAGAGGCGAATGGAATGAGATGGAAAGATAATTTTCAGTAGTGCCAATGGTATTGTATTCTATTATAAGTTCAATTTTTTTTCAACGCATATGGTAAATTATTTGAAGGCAAAGTCTGTTACTTCAATGTTATATTTCCATATTTCTAGATAATGTTCGAATGAATAGCTAAATTTTCAATTGAATACCTATGATTTCTCTCAAAAACATAACCTGCAATTGACTGTCTGAACTCTCACTCCAAAAACTAACATTACTATCTATAAATTTTACCTTCTCACACCCACAAAACTCATAAATTCCGTTTAATCCTCCCGCTATCTTTTCTCAATAATTCTTTCAAAACCACAACCACAAGTTTATAAAAAACATGATTTCTATAACCTCGCCCATAAAATTTGGACTCTACCAGTCAGACAAGCCACTACTCCTGCCCTCTCTCCCACCCCAATCTCACCACCATAACTCACCATGCTGATGAAGCTTTCCCCCGCCGACGGTCTGTGACTCCCTCGCGTGCCTATGATGATGATGCTGCTGCTGCTGTTGAAGCTGCATCTCTCTCTGCCTCTGTTCCTGCAGTCTATGACTACTCTGCTCCTCTCTACTCCCCACGTGCATACTATGACTTGCCGCTTGCTGCTGTTGTCTCGAATCCCTCGCCATAATCGCGGCTATGCTAAAATCCGTAGCACATGGTCTATTCGAATTCGAGCAGTTGTTGTTAAGGTTGTTCAACAAGCTACTATTAGGCGATGGGCTCGAGCTATCCGTGGTATTATCATCCCCGGGTGTCGTCAACGGCGTCTTCGTCGTGCTCGGCAGGTTATTGTTGTTATTATTGTTGTTGTTATTGTTAGGCTGGAGAGAATTGGACGCGGCCGCTGCAGCGACGGCAGCTGCCATGGCAGCGGCCTCGGCGGCGGCCGCCGCCTGCATCGTGCCCGCGGCTAAGAAAGCCGCCCTGGCTGCCGATGCCGCTGACAGCGAAGACGTCGACGACGAGGAGTTGGAGTCTTCCTCCTCGTCCTCCTCGCTCGAGGGCAGCTGTTGTAGCTGCTGGGACGAGGCTGACGGCGGCGCGCACGAGGACAGTGTCGGGCCGTTGCGCTTCCTATCGGCGGGCCTGCGCGACAGCAGCAACATAGCAGTCAATCGTCGTCGACCCACCCGCCAGGGCGGCCCGCCCGCGCGCCCACGCGATTGTTCCTCGGGTTATTTATAATACGCGACTTTATCGCGTGTGTGTGCGTGTCTTCTCCCTCTGGATGGCAGAAGGAGAGAGACCGGTATATTATACACTTTTTATTTACTTTTTTATATTGACGGATTTCTTTTTAACTGATTGTTCTGTTCTTGCTACATGATATATATAGTTCGTTGATATCAGCACTGGTTGTTATTATTATTATTAAACAATTGTTCGTTAGTCTATATCAAATATATATAGCAGTCCTTGAAACTATGTAGCACTGGATATAACTGTTCACAAACTCGTCTCGATTATTTTCCGCTCAATCGTCTCATCGTCGCTCCGAAACGAAAATCCGGAGCACCTCGGTTCCAACAGGGGTTCTGTCCCACCGTCAGAGAACCACCACTTCGACACGGCGACTCGTCGTCATCACGCACCACGTATATAATACAACGTCCACTCGTACACACGCTGCACCACAGAAGCCGAGTGATATCTGCTGCTACTGCTTGAGGAACGAACTCACTCGTCACCACTCGTGTCTCGCGCGGGTGTCGTGTTGTCTGGCCGGCTCGCGCGATATCCACTGGCGGAGTATTATCTGTGACGCGGGTGCGCGCGAGAAGAAAGGCGCGAGAGAGAGAGAAGGCGGCGGCGGCGACGATTGCTCCGACGATTTGAAAAATCGCGGGCGGGCGGGGAGAAAGAAAGACGGAACGTGTGTCAGAGAGAGAGAGAGGGCGATAGGAGCGATCGAGTGAGAAAGGAAGGGAGGAGAGAGAGAGAGAAGAAAAGGAGGGAGAGAGAGTAGTGAGAGGGAGAGAAAACGCGGGGCGCCGTTCACGCCAAGAAAAGAGAGAGAGAGAGAGCCACTGCTGCTGCTGCCGCTGCTGCTGCTGGCTTGTGTGTATAAACGACAGACCGGTCGCCTGACAGACTGACTGACCCTCGCCACCGCGCGCCGCCGCGCGGGACGGCTCTCGCTTCTGTCCTGCCTCCCCCAGCTCTCTCTCCCCCCTCCTATCGCTATCACACCCCACCCACCGCCCGCTTCTCTCTCTCTCCATCTCTGTCTTCCACACTCGCTCGCCGTGTTCCCCTATCGGAGGAGCAGCAGCAGCGACACGTAAGAACAGCGCGAAAGAGAGCAGGCGCGACGAAAGAAGACGACGACGGTGGGGGCGTGGTTACCTATATCCCCGCCCACATCTCCCGTTCGCGGTTGGGCGTGGTCCCCCACCCGTGTGTAGCGCTGCTACCGTACACTGTGCATCACATGTACATACACGTGTGTGGATGTGAATGTAAAGGGCAGAAAGAGAGAGAGAGGAGGCAGGTGGCTACGCGTACGCGCCATCTACGCCGGCAGCTGCCATTTTTTCTCTCTCCGCGCGAGCAGCACCCGGGCGAACGTAGAGGGGGAGCCAGAGACGCGAGCAATTGCTGACAGGGACCGCTTTCCCTTCGGTGCGGCCGCCGCAGCCGCGCACCGGAGAGTAGCAATTTATTGTTTTACCCGTCCAGCCGCGGGTGGGGATCGGAGGAGAGGAGTAGTCGATGCTTCCGGAGGAGGTGGGAGGGACGGCCTGAGCGCGTCTTCGTCGTCGTCGTCGCGGGCTTGTTCTTTTTCGGTTTTACTTATGCACCGACTACGTACCTACCTCGCTCTTGTTGCTTTCTTTTCTCTCTCCTCTTTTTTTTTAGTAGAGAGGGAGAAGATTTTTTTGGTCGTTTTGCCGACGCTGATGTTCCGGCCACGTCCTTCGCTTTTACGCGAAAAACGAGGAAAATCCTGTGTCAGAGGGGGAGGTAGGTAGTTGCTGTACGTGAGGAGAAAAGGACTTTGCCGGTAATTACTTCGTCGTTATGCATGGGGCGTTTATTCACGATTCGCGGCGGCGTGGTCTCGTCGTCGTTGTTGCTGCTGCTGCTGCTGTCGTTGTTGTTGGTACGTGCTGCACACGGTGCTTGTGTCGATGAACGGTTTGCTGATGATGGGGTTTAGGAGGGTATGAGGGTAGTTTTTGGTCTTGTCGTTTGGGATATGGCTGTTACTACTGAAAGCTTGTGTATAGTGAAGAAAAGGGACTCAAAGATGTTTATTCAGTTTCAATGGAAGTTTGAATTACTTGGTGGGTTTTGAAATAATGTTCTGATACTTATATAACAGTTAATGGCCTAATTATTAATAAATAACACATTATATTTTATTAATTCAAGCTTAAAGCAGTACTTTGAGAAATTATCAACAAGGAATAATTTCCATTATTCTCAAAACTATATCACTTGTTGACAAAAAATGTTATGTTTTTGTATAGCCAAAAGGTTGAGTTTTATAAAGAATTTTAGTATTTATTTAAGAAATTTACAATTTCATCACATCGAAACGGATCCTAAAAATTTGATTTTCTCTTCGTTTCCTCCGACCGATATGTTATTTCAGCAAACGTGCGTGCTCCCCCGTACAAGCACTGTACAGCTTCTCAATTTATAGATCCAGCTGAAGAGCTTTTTTTTTAGCCCACTACACTTGTACGTCTGATAAAATATTACACTAACGCTCGAAATAAAATTTGTTCTCAATAGAAAATCTGAAAAAAATCATTCTCCAAAAGTCTCCAGTCAAATTATATTTACACTGAATATTGAAAAAATATATGAATATTTTTTCAAATTCTCTCTCCTTTCTAACTAAATCAGAACAATTTTCCTTATTTTCTTATATATACATACCAGCGTCTGGATAGCCTTTCAATCAAAACCGAACATCCCGACTTTGACAGGCTTCTTAATCAAACTTTCGCGAAATAAATGATTCTCAGCCGAAAGTCTATAACAACTCTTCAAAAAGCCGCACAATTGCCCAGCAACAGCAGCAGTGAAATATCTCTCGCCTCTCGGCCCCGACAACGCCTCATTAATACACCGCCAAAGCCTCCGCGCGTTTCCCCCATCCAAATAAATTTCATCTCGATTACACACTGTTCTCCCCCCGCACCGCCTCTCCAATAATAATAATTGCCATATATATATACCTTGTTTAATACTCTCCAACTAATACCCTAGTTAGTCCTCCACCACCTCCTCTCCTCGTATTATAAAATAAAAGAAGGAAGTGCAGCCCCGCGCTCTTCCTCATCCTCACTTCTTCTTCCTCCTCCTCCTCATAGCCACTATATACATACGCGATCGCAATAAGTCAATCGAGCAACGACGGGGCGGCGTCAATCACCTTAACGATGTGCTCCGCCTTTATCGAAATGCTTTACGTCCAATTAAACGAGCGCTCGCCTTGTTTGCCTTATTACCGACTAATTATTTATGCGCGCGAGGTTACGCGCATCGCCGGTTATTCGTGCCGCGCCCGCACTACTCGCGGAAAATCAATTACGCCGAGAGAGAGAGAGCTCGTTTGCCGGCTCGCGAACGACGCTAACAAGCAGCGCGCGAAAAGAAGGCGGTTGCGAGGGAAAAGCGTCGTTTCCGTGAATATGGAGAAGGCGGAGGAGGATGCGCCCAGTGCAAAAGTTGCGGGTAATGTGTCTTTCCTAGAATATAAGCGTTAGGTGTGCATGCATTACGATAAGTTGCTGGAGCGGCCGGTTTCAACTGGGATAATAGTGTAATGCGCTGTGAGCTTGTTAGAGTTGAAGGTGGTTGAATAATTTTGATTTTTTTAGTGCGCAGGGATTTCATAAAAAATAATAATGAAGTTTCGGTTTATGCCGACTGAGAAAGACGGATATTTAAACACGTGATACTGTATTTGACGAACTAAGGCAATTATATTTTGCTTTACATCTGTGATGTGAAATTACGTCGAATCCTTTTAGACGTTCGAATTTAGAAATGGAAAATAACAGTGGTATAATCATAAATAGAGAGACACTTGATATACTGAAAAAGATCGTAAAGAAAAAGAAGACGAAATCAACTATTTATGAAAACTGTCTGGTCGGAAGGATTAATGATACACGAGTCATATCGCATGACTTGTAATCGAGTTGCGAAGAATGGAGCCCGTATTAATTAGCGATCGAAATTAAAATTATTATCGGATAACTACTGGTCTTTACCGTCTCGAGACTTGTCGATTCTTATGATGATTATTAATTGAAAAACTGCGTGGAACACGGGATGGAAAATCCAAGTGAATATTTAATAGCAAACAGTGAATTTTCGATGTGAGTTTATCATTGTTGATCAGGAAAATTTAATAGGTATCGTCTATTGGTTACAGTTTATTTGAAAGTATATTATTGAAACGTATTAGTAGTATTTCTTTGAAAGCAAGATAATTCATTGAATATTTAAACAATAACCTACTTTTTATATTAGCAATAAGGTCTATGTCGTATAGTATATAACTGTATATTAATTTGTTTAATTTTATACTAAACTTTTATATATTTCCAGTACACAATCCTTATGAAATATTGGCAACATTAATTCTTATCTTATGCAGCATATGTCATAACATTAATATCTTAATTTCGTAAATATAATGACATTGGTTTCAAAACTTAATGAGCGCCACTCCATTAAACTTTGAGACACTTCATGTGTATTAATTTCATAAAATGACGTGTCACACAAGGCAGATATTTACAAAACTATCTTTATATTTTCTGTACAAGAACTCAAACATATCATCAAAACAATAAAATACGAAAAATTCTACTACGACAAACCTATACACCATTCAAAACCAATTCTTTCCAACCTCCGAACCTCCCAAAAAAGCTCATCCACAATTATCAACCAATCACCATCAACCCCACCGTTACACACCAGCACATCCCAAAAAACCAAATCAGCCGCCACAATGCAGACACGCGCCAGCGCGATTATCTTCTCCTCGTCGACGTACACAACAGCAGCAGCACTCGCGCGGCTCGGATAAAAGCGCGAGGCGTTTAGGGGCCATGCGCCGTGTATACGCATCATCCCTTTGAAGTGGTTTTCGGCGCCTGCGCAACAAGCCAGCGTACAATCGCACAAGAAAAATAGCGCGCGAGATGGAACGACCGGAAGTGGCCGCGCGAGCGGCTTCCCTTTGACAGGAGGGTAATACAGAGAGGAAGAGAGAGCTTTTATGGAGAGAGCATCATCGTTGCGAGAGAGATAACGCGTGGATGGGTGAACGCTGTCCGCGGGAGATTGGGCTTCTGGTGTGCAGGAGAGTTATAAGCTTGTCGTGCGAAGTGAAGTGAGGGGAGGAGTTTTCGGTTGAGGCTTTTAGGAAGGTTGTTAGGATGCTTTAATTCCGGATGAATTTGTTTCTTGATAAATTAAACATTTTTTGTTAGAATGATTTTTTTTAAATTCAGTAAGATTATTGAGGAAGAGTGTAGTACAGTATGAAGTTTATTGTGGTTTGATAATCTCTGATATTATCTACTTTGATATATAGTTTGTAATACGGCAAATAAGGAAAATGTTGTACTGTTATAAACGTTTTGTAAAAAAATTTTATTAAAAATTAAGTAACCCTAGTAGGAATTGGAAAAACTATAGTTTAGCCAGAAATCAGCTAAGAACCGACAATTGAAAAAACTAACCATTCCGTAGCCAAATATTAAGTACCCTACTATAAAAACATCGACATTAATTCGTTGCCTAATACACATGTACAGTTAATTTTTAGATTTATCATTTCTTACCATTCTAAGTCTAACAAACTCAACAATTATCAGTTTCTAACATCACCAACTACCGATACAGTTCGTCAATCTCATAATTCCTTTTAACCATGTAACGACAGACACTCTTATCCCAGGAAAAAAAAACCACCACACACTCCGAAATATCAATCGTACATATCCCAATCCCAAAACAGCTCCTCATCCGGGCGACAATAAAAAGCTACTTTAAACCTCCTTCATCGATCGAATCTCCCGTCCGAATCAAGCATCCCACATCAAAGAATCCAGCGTATCACGCATCCCGAGTCCATGATCCATTCCCACGGCAAAACGTTATATACCCAACTACCGAATCGCGCCGAATCACTCAGTCGCAGTGAAACCTTTCACGAAAAAAAGAAACCAAAGTGTCACCTCTTCGATCGGAATTCCTCGCACAAAGACGACACACTCGCATCATAACCGACAATCCTATCTCCCATCGGGCATTTCACCTCTCGGCCCCGCGCGTTTATAGAATACAAATACGAGCAGCGACGGATCGGTCAATCAGTCGCCGGCATCTTACTCCCGAGGCGAATTACGTGCGAGATACGCGCTTGCGTGCGATTCCCCGAGGGAGTTATAGTATAGTACTATACTCTCGGTGTGGCCGCCGTCGCCCGTGGAATATCGGAGAGGGAGTTCGCGCGTTAATCTGCTTATACGGCCTGACGCTGATCCGGACAAATCGCCGCGCGCGTGCGCCTACGTTACGCTGTACTTACGTGCCTATATATATACGGTGCGCGTATATGTATAAAGCCTTATCGCACGGGTGGTGCGAGCTTGACGCATTGCATATACGTGCGTCTGTGTAGGGGTATATGGACGTCGTTTTGTGTCGCGTGATTTTCGCTCTTTAACTGCTACCGTCGCCAGGGTTTCGTTTTGGGTTATAGAGATTTCTTTTTTTTTTTTTTTGGAGGTAGAGAAGTGGGAGTATATATACGGAGATTGGTGATATGGGAATGGATTCGCAGCTTCGCACGGTACAGTTGCTATGCGAGAGCGAATGGCTTGATTGATCTGATTTTGCTTTCATATTAGGGTATCGTTTGGCGTTGAAGAGTTTTTTTTACGGTGAATTCCAAATGTTAATGATGTTTTTGTTTATATATAAAGAACTTTTTTACATAGTGAATTAATTATTCAGTAGCTTAATTTACTTTTATAAAGAATTCCATATAGCGTTAGTAGATGATCAAGAAAAACAAACGCTATAAAATTAACGTCACTGAAAATGTTAAACACGCTCGGTCGATTGTCAAATTAATCAGATTCGGTTTTGAAAAATTACATGACGAATTAGATTTTTATGCAGTCATTCACGCACTTCACGCAGCCACATCCGAATCCAGTCCGACCACCCACAGCTTCGATTTTTCACTAGCCCCCCATAACGCACAAACAACTCTAATATATAAAATCAGACCAAATCACTGCACAGGAATGCGTTTTTAATACACATACCTACCTATATACACGATGTCGCGCATTACTCTAAATATAATCCATTCTCTCACTAAATTCGGGCTAATACCAAATCCCCTATCAATCTCCACTCGTCCTGTACAAAACTATACACTATACTCTGCATCCGACATTGTCACCTAAACTTATAATCCGCCGCATCTCGTTACAACAAAAAGAAACAAACTACCGCACATACATTAAACTCGACTAAACGTCGAGCGCGTGCGCGCGCGCAGGCGCGAGTACCGACACCTCGAAATTATAAATTCAAATTGAAAGCGTCCCTCCTTCTCTCTTATACGCGCGCAAGGCTACCCACTCGCGAACAGAATGTATATATATATATGTATATACTACACGTCCAACAGAAAAGTCTTTCGTCATGCCTGCCTTATCAGATGATTTGTCAGGGAGATTTTCTCGCGCGCCTCTCCTTCTTTTTTTTCGATTTTGTCGAGATGCTACCGAACGCGTGACACGCCGGGAGCAGGTATGTGTGAGAGCTATCGGGTCTCTCTCGGTCTTTGAATGGGAGAGAAAAAGAGGTATGCCGGAGTGAAGAGGAGGAGGAGGAGAGATCGCTCGATTGTGTGAATGACTGCGCGACGTGATAATGAACGCTGATTTGCCTACCGGAAAGTCACTCTCCTTTTACGTCGTGTTGCCTGGGGAATTGAAAGGGTCTTTTTGTGATGTGTGATGGGCTGGTTGGTGTTTGAGATGGTTGAGCTTCATTGTGTGTGTTAAAAATGGTAATTTTTGTTTCGGTTTGAAGTTCGAAAATTTACACTTTTGTAATAGGAGGGTGTAGATACATACTTCGCTTTGAAGATCTTGATGTAATTTCGAATTCTTTAGTTTGGAAAAAAGTCATTTTGAAGTTGTAGATGCGATTGTTAAAAAAAATGTTGAAGATCTTGTTGGCAATTTCACTTGTTTACAACATAGTATTTTAAAATAAAATGATATTTATACTCTGATAACTGTGTTTCACGTTTTTATTTCTATTAATCTATACGATATAGGTATAACGATGCAGTACAATAATTATCAACAAATTGCAAAACTTTTTCCACATATCAATAGGCTACTGACCCCCAATAAAATCCTCAATATATATAAACCTCATCCACATTAATTGTCATCATTTATTGAGTTCTAACGTAACTTCCAGAACGATCTGCTTGCAAGCTGTCGATCCTCTCGTCACCGTCCAACTATTTTTTAAACACATACGACGACTATACTATACCATCTTACACCGCCGCGGCCTTTGAAACGTCGCCGCCAATCTCAACACTTGTGGGAAAATTTGCTTACTTTATTTACTTCTTCGAATTATATCCTCCATGGACGAAATAACATCCTTCCTACCTAATGCCAGTCTTAAAAAAATCCATAAAGAAACCTCCTCGACATGTGCCTTCGACATCATCCAAACTATTTATACAGGCAGTTCCTTCCTCCTCCCCGTCCCCTCAATCCATACACCATCCGCTAATCATGAGAACCTCTATCATCAATATCCCGCGCACGTATATAAATATTAAACAACCCCCTTTGCCGATCGCCGCGCACCGGCGCCGATAAAATTTTTACCAACTTCCATCGCATAGTACAAAGTCCATCACCGCCGCGTATACATTATATACACTTTTTCAGCGCGTTAATAGAATTATCTCGACGCGCGCGCGTGCACGGAAGTAGCATCTGTCGCTTCCGCGCACATACGCGAATAAAATTCGAGGAATGCGTGTATAGGCACACGCGTGTGTGATCATCGACGCTAATGTAAACGAATACGGCGGATTATTGTGGGAAACCGAAGGAAGTATAACGGCTTGGCAATAATCGCGCGCGCTATCATTACGTTATATCTATATATGTGTGTACCTGCGTAGTATGCGCGTATCGTGTCATTATACGGTGCCGCACGCCGAACGTGTGGTGTGTATATGAATAAGCGCGAGGTTCTTAGACATTTTTGCTTAACGTTGCCGCTGCTGCTGCTGCTGCTGCTATTGTTTAAAGGCCGCGGGAAATGGGGCATAAAGAGTTTTATACGCGTCACGAGCGCGCGAGGGCCTTTGGGAAAACTTCGCGAGAGGTTCGATCATTGGATGAGAATGCATGTGTATGTGTATGTATGTCTGTGTGTGTAAATCGATGGCCGTGAATTCGTGTTTGTAGAAGGTAGTATTTTTATGATTTTTCGTATCTATTTTTAAAGGATAACCGTGTAACGTGTGTTTTACATGTTTAAGTCATGGGTACACGAGAGGCTGGGGAAACGCGAATGATGCAGCAAAATTGTGCGAACTCTTTGATTTATCACGCGGAAACTTTCTAACATAAATTTGTTGAGCTTAACGAAATCTATGCTACTTTCCCTAATAACTGAAAAAAAATGATACTTTGTGGATACAAGCACCTACAATGTAAAAATATCTTACTCATGAATGATATAAATAACACTTCCGTACGTATAACTATATCTTCCTTATACAAAGCAGCGACGACAACAAGTACACAAGGATCTTAAAAAAAAAACCTTCGACTTCGTTTACACTACATCCCCATATATTTACGCCTTTGCCGCATCCGCACACTCCTTTCATCTCATTGTCGCGTAAACCATCCAGCGTACAACCAACTCCACGCGCACGCGTGAAGCTGTTTTATTAGGCAACACACGCCGCCGAAAGCTCGCCCGATAAAAGCTCATCGGTAAACACAGTCGCCTCTCGCGTTTGTATATACATATATTCATCAAAAGTCGAGTCGCGCGCTATAGCAGCCACATCAAAGACGCTCGGCTGCGTCTCTCGGGTGCCCCGTAAAAACCCTCGAAATTCCCTCTTCCCCACTCTCGTGAGCGCGGCGTAATCGCTTCTCGGCCGTTTAAACGTGGAACGCGCGTGCGAGAGAACCTGAAAGCTCCTCGTTCGCGCCTGAATGCTCTTTGTTCGCCTTGGATTTTATTCTTTTTGCATTTTCATGTGACTGTGTGTGTGTATAATCTGGAAATAAATAAAGGAGGCTCTTATGTAGTTAAAATGATAAATAAACGTTTACTATTTTTATAGAAGGTGTTATTCGTAAATATTTTTAGGTCACCGCGTAACGTATATGGTTTATAAAATATTATAGTACGTGTAAGTATGTATTTTAAAAAACAAAACTTCTTTGCCACAAATTTCCAAAATAATCCAAAATGTACATATAGGAAAATATTCCACCAAGATACATTTTTGGTGTCTACTCTATATTTCATGCCACCGTTTGCAACAAAGCCACGAAAATTGTATACAGTGGAAATAATGTATACCATACACAATTTACGAAGAATTTCAAAGCTTATAAAACAGAACGCTTTTCCCGAATTCCTAACTAATATAGGATGCGAGATCCAGAGATTAGTAAAGATTTTTACAACACTCATTAACATAAAAGCACACGCGTCGACTCATTGACTCATATTTACACGAGTCTACTTAACGATCCTATCCTCGCGATTACTTTGATCCGAAACGAGGCTCCAAATAAACCTTCTTTTTTCAAGCGACTTGGCTCGCGCTCCTTCACTAATCACATTACACCCCTCGTTCTTCTTTCTCCCATCCGACGCACACACACACACACACACGCCATCGACTGAACCCTAAATTTCCAGAAACTCAACTCCCTCGGCGCGGCGTCACCTCAAAGGCTCGTGTTTGGACTTTTCGAGAGCAAAAGCGAGGCCGAAAAGAGAGCGAGAGAGAGAGAAACTCAAACCGTCACGCGAGTCTGCTTAGCGTGCGCGCGCGACTCTTTTATAACAAATCCGCACGAGCGCGCTCTCGAGAAACGATCACGTACGCAGCGTGTGCTGCGACGAGGAGGAAGAAAAGAGGAAAACCAAGTCGCGATATATATACAATGAGCGTGAATCGCGTGCGCG
>UCWB01003086.1:0-13084 GCA_900474355.1 Torymus geranii
ATTTATGATAATCAAAAGTGATTCAAATTTGCTTTGACATAATTCAAGGTGTAGTTTTATAAATTCAAAAATTTCTTATAAGAACCACTTTTTCACGCACTTGAATTCAAATTTCATAACGTTTTTATGATAACCACAGCATTGAGCATTAATTTTTAAACGCCCCAATGATCAACCCTAACTCTTTCTAAAAGGAAAATACATCCATGCGTACACTAAAAACAAAATAAACCTCCTTTCACGCCCTTTAAAACCGTCAACCGAAGGCACACATGCGCGCATAAGCTTATATCCCTTTCCCGTCGTCGCCGTTGCCATACCACAGCGCACAGTTGCGCTCTTTGTGCGTATACATATTATATACGCAAGTTCACCCTCTCCGCGTAAATCCGCAATAAGTGGATTAGCCGTAGTGGATAGATAGCGATCGCAATTATGGATGCTTTCGACGCGGCATACTTTTACAGTTGCGTGAGCGACGAGAATAGCCGTAATATTAGTTAGAGGATAGAGTAAAATGCGAAGGGGAGAGAATTGCGAAGAATGGCGATGTAATCGCGTCGTTGTCGTCGTCGCGCATTAAAATGCGATTTTCGCGAGAGTCGTTGATCCCCCGCGCAAAGGGTTCAACTATACACCACTTTGATGTCCGCACAGTTTTAATCGAGTGCTTTTTCCGCCGTCTGATTATAAGCCACTTGTGGCGGTGAGGGTGTACTTATATAATGCAGAATGTGGTTTGAAGTGCCTGTGAGGAGTGCAGTGGTAATAAATACATGTTGAAAATGGATATTCGTTAGTATAGGAGATAAAAAGCTGTTATATCCGGTTTAATGTTTGCGCTGTAGGGTTAAAAAACTTGGATGAGATACGAGACTAAATATCAATTTTGTATTGAACTCTAATGTCCAGAAAAACATATTAATAATCAAAGTATTCTCGAAAGACAAATTAGCACCTGTCAAACAAATTTTTATTTCCTTTATGAATTTCTATAATCTAAATATATTATTATGGTACAAGGACAAATCACTAAAAAATCAACGTATAATAGATTATGAACCTGCACCGGCTTTATGAATACAAATATAGTGTATATCAGAAAAGAACAGATTTGCAATTTATTGTGCAATCGCGAGTCTATATACACTGCCGAAGAACAGTTACACTGCTCGCATATATACCGGATTTATTCTCATTCACATCGCCACACAATACATCAGAAGCTAAAAAAAGCCTCTCCAGACATGATAGTGTCTATATGCCCCCTACATTCGCGCAACTTCAATTTTTTAATTGCCGCAAAAAGCACCTACACTTACACGTAGACTCACTCGTGCGCTCGGCCGTTCGATCTTCTCCCACAGCCATTCAACTCCACTCCTCCCACCCTAATACAGACATAATCCTCTCGCCAATATACATACACACACGTTCTCGTACACGTACATACTTGCACAGCTCCCTAAACCTCTCCAGCCGTAGCCGAAAATACATATAACACGCACACCCGCGATCGATCCTCTCTTCTTCCCCTCCGTCTGCTCGTACAGACGACGCTGTAGGAAGGAGAAGGGGGAATGGCCCCCACTACTCGACTCACGAATAAGCTTTCGGAGCGCGCCAGCTCGCGCGCGTTGAATTTGTCCTGCATAGGGGGCATCGGGACATTACCCGGGTGACCTTGGCTGCTGCCTCTCCCGAGAGGGGCGATGAGCTGTTTGTGCAACGATCGCGCGAGCGAGCATTGCACCTTGCTCTCTCTCTCTTTCTCTCTATCGCGTAAGCCCACACCCGACGAGCGGACGACGAGCAAACATACTTACACATACGTTCGCGCTTCGTGGCTTGTATGCTTTTTTCGTCGCCACCGCCGCCACGGTCGTTGTCATTATTTTTACGTAAACGTGAGGTGGGAGAGGGGGACAGAGGGGTGCGTTATCGATGCGTTTTGCGAAGCGATGATGAAAAAAAATACCGCGGGTTGATAGACCTGGTGGAAGGTCACGGCGAACCGAAACTAAAAGAGAGTTGAATAATAATGTCGCGGGAAAAAAGAAAGAAGGAAAAAGAGTGTTTGTGTGGGAGATCGTAAAAGTTTATGGGATTTTTTTCCTTCACGCTTCGGGGTTATCTGCACGCGAAATGGCCTTTTGTATTTATGTAAGGGGCGGATTAGGTGGTCAGAGCGCGGTTTCTGGAAAGAGTATCAGTCGGTTGTTCGTGGCTTGGCGTCATTTTGCGACTGTTTTTCGACACGAGTAAAAAGTTTATTAACATAGCTCGCACACGATCGGTATCTGATGTTAGTGATGGACGATGTTGAATGTTACTGATGGGCATGAAAAACGTAGGATTGAGTTGGTAGGCGTATTTGATTCCATTGAACTTCGACTTTTTAGCTTAAAATGATTTTTACTTGTCATAGAAAAGATTTTGGCATCAATAAAAAATTACGTTGCGTGCGTATTACGCTTTTTAGCGGTGAGCCACCTAGCGGTAGGTGAACAACTACTGTAGACAAATCGTTTAAATTTATCAAGGTGCGTGGTAGCGCTCCGACGGCAAGTACCTATCAATCACAAAGAAGAATATAAGGAATTTACATTAGTTTATTGCTAAACTACTATTTCTAAATTTTTGTCTACTTTTGTTTTTCACATCCTAGGTTCCTAGGTCTTTGATAAACAATTCAATTTAATGAAATGTTTTCAAACGAAACTTAAAAATTACGTTACGTAAGTTAATAATCATTAAACAAACATAAGGAACGGTACAACTACTGCACTTTTAAAGCAAACTCTACTGCCCCCAAACATTTACCCTTTTCCGCCAGACAGGCACGGATAAGCTTTTCTAGCAATTCTAATTCTGACATAACAGCGCAGCGACGGCAACAAAGCGCCAGCACAGCTAACGAGGGACTCCATTCTCGCACTCCTCGATTGCACGCCCAGCCGATGGCGTGATTCTCCGAAAAGTCGCGCAATTTATTATCGCCCCCTCCCCTCTCTCTCTCTTCCGCGCCCACGCCGTCGTCGTGCGCGTATACACAAACACACGCCTCAAAGTCATCACATTCTCTCTACCTCTTTCTCTCTCTCTCCACCCCTCTATTCGTCACGCGGGCGATAATTACGATTACGAGTGGCAATGACATCGAACTTTGCCTCTCTGCTCACGCGCGCCGAGAGAGAGAAAAAAAAATATTCGCTCGGGGCTATATGCGCCCATTATCGGGGAGTCGATTTCAAGGTCGTTCGTGCAACGACTCCGACGCCGCCGCCGCCGCAGCTGCGCAATTTAATCGCTCTCCGTCTCCCTCTCTCCCCCTACTCCATATACACATACACGCAGTCCCTCCTCCTCTCGACTCGCGCGCGCCCGGTGTATTATATAGACCGAATTCGAGTTTCGTGCGTATATGTGCGTGTGAGTTCGAGCAGCGGAAAGAGGAGAGTGCGTACACATATAGGTATGCGTGTACTACTATATAAAGGTCACGCCGCGAGCGCGACAGATTTCTCGGAAGCGCAGCGCGCCGGCGCGTCGCGCGATTCTTCGACCACCACTACCTATACTATGCTATATTATAGAGGCGCGATGGTCTGAATCGAATTTAGGAGAGCGTCGGTAGGGTATCCTGTTTACCGCACCGATGATGATGACAGCGACGACGACGTGGTGCTCTCTTTTTAGGGAGAGGGGAATTTTTTTTCTCTCCTTTTTTTTATTCGTCGATCGGCTATTGGCGTGTGAAAGAGCTTTTTTCGGGAGATGCGCGCGCGCGCGCGAGGTGCTCGAACTCCCGGGAATGTCCGAGAGCTTTCTTTTTTTGGACGTTTAGTTGGCAGGTTATTGTTTTGTTCTTTGTTCGAAGATCTCCGTCTGTGTATTACGCTTTCGGGCTGAAAAATTAGTTTTCAAATGGAGGAAGGTTTAAATTCAGCTCGCTTAGCGATATTGAATAACAAAGCTGCTGCTCTTTTCATTAACGAAGTATGTGTGTATATATAATCATTACCCAAGCAAATTACAAAATGATTGTGCACTAATTTAAACTCGCTCTGATGACTCACTCATGATCCACGAACACCCCACGCACACTTTGTACGATCGTGACTTATTCTCGCTGAAAAAGACATGAGCACACCGCTTCTGATTCTATCCTATAATGATTCCACGTGAGCGTTACAACAACCCGATGTCTAACCCATCCGTTCCTGTATCTACTTACCCTTGAGTCACGCGCACGTATACCTCCTCCTCAATTACGAAAAAAAGCTCGGGCTTTTCGTATATTACACGCATACGTGATTCACGGCAATTTCGCAATCGGCGGCCCCCGATGAGTAACGTTTATTATTACCGTGAGAGATCGAGAGCCGAGCAACTGCGGTGGCGGCGGTTCCTCCCCCTTTTCCTGTCCTCTCTCTCTCTCTCTCCCTTCGACGACGATCGCCGAGTCTGATTACCTCGACGCGAGCGCACACACAGGGGCGCAATTGCGCGTTAATTAGCCGCGTAAGGAGGATTCTTTAGGCGGAAAGAATGTGCGCGCTGGCTATACGGTTCGCAGGATTTTCCCAGGTTACGCGGCGGGTTGTGTGTGTGTGGGTTTGCAGGTTGGATCAGGGTTATGAGGGTTTTACGCAAATAAATTTTTTTTTGTTAAGAGTGTAGAGGAGCTGAGAGGATCTTTATTGCAGCGAAAAATGTAAGGCAAACGAGTTGCGGCTGTATTTTAGATTGGAATCTAGGAGGATGTTCCCTTTTAATCTTAATATGTAAAAAAAAAACATACTCACAGACAACAGGGGATACACGAACACGGCAAAACCCGCGTTTACGTAATGAAAGCAGCGACAATACGATCGCGCTGCGTTCATATAATATATTCCTATATCAGCTCGCGCAAAATTTAATGACGCATTCTCTCCGTGCTTATATATTACTGCTCGTTACGTACACCACAATTATAAACCCCATAGACGCGACCCAAAAAAGAATTTTTTCGTTCGCACAAACACGCCACACACTCCCGCGCATAGGTTGCATCAAAAACCTCTCGGCTCGTCATATTATACTTTCTAATAAACCTCTCCTCTTTCCCCCCACACCGAAAAGTAAGAAAAAAAAAGAGCTGCAAGGATCAGCCTAAGCGCTGTTCTCAGTAAAAAAACTCCGCCTCTGCTCTCCTGCGCCGAACGAAGTGCATATATATAGGAGGGAACGAACCGGCCTGCGCGCGCCGCCGGAGTCAATGCACGCGCGGGCGAACCTTTTCGGCGAAGACTTACAGGGGCAGCAGCAGCAGCAACAGCCGCCGCCGCGACGAGAGCGACATTCTTCCGATGTGAGATCACCGGCACTTTAATCGCCGCGGCTTCGCGCTGCACGTATATACAATATGCATGCATGTGAACGCGTATAACATGCGCGCGTGTGTATGCGTCTACGTCTTTCTTTCGAAGCAGGATGTCTGGATGCGTTTTGCAATCGACGATTCGACGTCGATATATGTGTATACCGAGCGCGCGCTTTTTGCTGTTGTATAAGGGCGATTGCGACCTCGTTTTGCGTGTAAGTATATCTATATGTACATATACGCGAATGTCTGGCTGGGTGTGATTTTATCGGTGGGTAGTATAGTATAATAACAAAGCGATGTGAGTGTGTAGGGCTTTTTGCGCGCTTGCGAAACGCGTGTAAGAATGCGCGTTTGCAGATCGATAGCCTATCATGGGTATATAAAATGGATATGCCATAGTAGGGGAGAGAGATACGCGAGATAAGATTTGTCCGTGGTATATAGCGCGTGAACATGGTTAATTGGAGTATATGTGTGGCTTGAAATGAAGGCATGTGGAAATATAATGTACGTAGTATATGGTAATTTTGTTATATTTTCAGAAGGAAGGGAGTTTATTATGATAAATAGTTGACACAACGAGGGCTACCTACTGACGACATTAACACTGGTTTCGGGGCAGCTATCAGGTCGAAACTGTACCACACCGGTTAGCGAGCATCACTGCACGTTACAAAAGAAGAGAATAATGTCCACCGAATCAATGTATACTTAAAACACGATAAGATAATGCAACAAACGAACGCGCATCCATGATTCATGTTACAAAGCCAGCGCAACGACACCTCTCTTACAAAAATGCACTTTTACACGCGACAACGACGACCGCCCGTGAATTCCAATTTCCATCCTCTGCGGCATAAAGGTCGTCGACGCGCGCTCCGCGACCTTTGCCGCGTTCCTCAACCTCTCCGATGCCACTATATACACACTATATATGCAGTCGTCGTTGTCGAGAAAGAGCGAACCTTGCGCGAAACAGCTTCCAGCTCCAAGGTGCACCGGTGCGGGCATTACAACAAATTGCTCCTTCTTTTGTGCGCGGAGCACGAGATAAAATCAGGGACGACGACGGCGAGGCGCAAGTGGCAAAATCGAAAACAAAGGTGTATAGTGTGCTGCTGCTGCTGCTGCGTATCACTCTCTTACTCTCTCTCTCTCCTCACTTCTCAGACAAGCGACAAAGGGAATACGCGTGTGTGAGCTTCAATGTCGCTGACTCCTTTATTTTATCTTTGTGATGGTGCGGCTGCACTTTGTGTCGCGCGAGAGAGCTCATCTTTGTGCGGAAATTCATATTTTCGAGCCCTCGCAGAAAAAGAGAGAGAATCAGGGGACAGGGATATATTTATATATTTTCGCGTGCGGGGGTACGGCAAACCAAAGCACGCACAGCAGCGCATCTTTCGTCGCGAGTGTACGTATATATGTATATAGTATAGCAGCCAGACGCGCGCCGCGCGGCGTATATACACACAAGGTCACGCGTCCTCCGCTCCGGTGGTACTAACCTCCATCTTCCTCCCTTCCTCTTGCCCTTCTCCCTCTCTCTCTCCTTCCCTCTGCTTATTCGACGTCCGCTTCGCGTATAGCGTGCGCGACGTGTATAGTGGTATATATATACACCACCTCTAAACAGCAGCAGCCGTCTCGACAACTACATATTCTCGAAAAAGGAAACAAAAAATCTTTTGTTGATTTTTTTTTCGGCGAGACGCCTATGTATATAGGTATATTACGTACATACATGCGGACGATGGCTGCTCTTTTATTTTATTTTTTTTTTTATGTAGTGGGCGGAAGGAGCGTATATACGCGCGTGATTGAGATTGATTGAAATGTTTGGATGATTCGAGATCGTGCCATCGGCTTCCCCTCCGAAAGAGCGCGCGATATTATTACACGTTGTGTGTAAGTATACGTGTGTGTGTACGCTGACGCTGAATGTTCACTTGCGCGGTTATGGATGCAGCGCGGATTCTCGAATATTTTTGCACCTCATGAATTATTAAGCGTTACACCACGGGAGACATTGTGTTGTTTCAGTGTAGCTTATTATCGGGCCCAGCTGCACGGGAAATACGTGCTCAGTTTGACTCATCTATATGAGTTAAATTTTTATTCCCATTCTAATTTTAGCATTCGTTTCAAGTGATTTTGACATCTCACAAAGCAAATACAGAGAAATATTATCACTATACGCCTAAGTATAATAGGCATCGTAAACATTCACAAAATCACCTTAACGACGAACCCTCCATCGATCAACACCTCCGTCAACAGGTCTCTCTAATACATTTTTCCCCATTCGGCAACCTTCAATCGTCACCGCATATACAAAGCTACTCGCTCAACGCGCAGGCTGATTTCAAAAGGCAGCGCTCGCAGAAACCTCGCCAGACAAAAGCACTCTCTCGCTTTGCTGTCCGTTCTCCTCTTTCTCTCTCCCGTCGTCGTCGGTCATTCGTCCGAGTTAAAGAGCGCGCACTTGTGCGAGAGGGTCTGCCTCCGCTCCTGCCGCTGCGATTATGCAACGGACGGTTAATAGGTTCTCTTGTGTCATAGAGAAGGCAAGCAGCGGCAGCGGGAGAACGCAACGTGATTTATATCGAGGAGGGGAGCTGCTGGTTAGTTATATACTGTTGTTGTTCGTGGTGGAGTGTGTTACGGTTTTGTTATCACGTCGTTTAAAGTGATTGTATGTGTGTTTGTGTGTGAGAGAGCGGAGGCAAAGGTTAACGTGAGTCAAGATTGGGAATTTGACTTCGTGTCTAAGGTGGTGTGGCATTGCTTTTTTTTCTGATAGGTTTTAATAATTCATGCCAACGAGCCAACGACTCTTTCAGATTGGAAGAAAAAATTCCCAAGATCCAATCGCTTGCTTTTTATTGTGTACTGTTTAGCAATGGCACATTGGCTTGGGTGTATATATACATTTACTTTTCACACCCCAACCGTTGATATATCCCTACATATCGGCCGTCACTCACCGCGACTATCTATTTCGCACCCGAGTTCTTGCATGATTGTACACTTCGCGCCGATGATGCAACCGCGCGCTGTTATTTGTGCACAGTGCATTGAACACTGCGCGCGTATCGGCCTTCGATTATTATTGCAATTAAAGCACGCAACGCGTTGCGAATCTTTGTTTCTCTCTATCGCGGGTTCGCAGAGGTGTTGCAGAAGGTCAGCGCTGATAGGCGCAGAGCCATTAGCGTTTTTTTTTCTTCACATACCGTTGCAGTAATCGCAAGCACACAAAGCATATATAATATTGTATAACAAAGGAAAAGTTGCTCCAGTGTTTGTACCAAGACGGCTCTGGCTCTCATTTATCTAGTATGTAAGTGAAATGCAAACGTTTAACGTATGACTGCCATTGCCGTGCAGCACGGTTGCGGTGAGTTATGGACGCTGCGAGAGCTTAGTTATTGTTTGACGCTCGCCGTAACGAGATGCAATGCAAATAACATAATTTCGTCAACCAATAACAATGTCCTCTCAACGCGAAGGATGATTCACGTTATCTTTTGCGAAGCGTTATTAATATAACCAGCGGCAGTGCGTTATCAATCGGAAAACAAAAGTGCGACGAGGATACTTCGTATATCCGATGAATAACGCGTCACGAAAACAATTTCCCGCGAAGACCGACAAAAAAATCGTTGCGTTTACACGCACACCACACCATCGTCAGGGACAAAGCTTCTTTCGCGTTATCATCTCTGCGATTGTTTCGCAATTGCCGTCGTCGTCGGCGTCGTGAGGGCTAATAATAAACGTAACACTGCCACGTAGCGTGTCTCGCGTGCGCATTATTTCTACGCGTGTTTGCGTATGCGCACCAGCGCGGGAGCTCAAAGCAAACGACGATGCTCATTATATTCCCTTCCTCCCTGTGTCCGTGTCTGTATGCATCGTGAAAGATGCGACTCTTGTCGTTTTCTTGCCCAAGCCCTCTACCGCCGTCGTCTTATTTCAACAGACGTATACATACCTATACAAACGCATTCTCCGAGAAATCGTCATTTGCCTGAACGTTGCAAAGTACATCGTTTAACGCGATGCGGTCATTCTTTTTTTCTTTTTGTTCTGTAAGGGGTGGAGAGTTCCATTGTATACGATACGGCTGTACTGGATAGCCACAGGAAACTTTATACAGATGCGGACTAGCTGAGGCAATATGTCCTTGCCCCGAGATGGATCGAATGAGTCGCATTTGTGCGTGTACGGGTTAAAGGATCTCGCGTAACCATACTTAACTAAATGGCTATTTATTTGGTGACTGCTGTTGTGGTTTTGATGTAGCAAAATGTGCCTTCATTTCTTACTATGCATTTCCTTTACCTTGAAATCATAATAGTGCGGTATTATATGCGCTATTGTCCGGGCTGTATCTATATGTTTCATTCCATATTTCATGGAATGATTCGCAGATTAGCTTGCAGCGGTACCATGACAATCAAGCAGGTATTATTATTATCATTATCATTGTCGGCGAGGGGGGATGGGGGGCAAAGTCTTGGTTACTTAGATCAGAAGCTAATGGTGCCTCCCTCTCAAGCAGTTACCTCTACTTTGGTATTGTTCTCTTATTCTAAAAGGAGACGATTGCTCTGGAATGGATCTCAAAAGACGAGCGAAGAAGAAGTCAACCAGGCTAGTGCAGAGGCAGCAGCTTTCTGAGCTCTAAGAACAAAGGTGGAGTCTCTGGTGGATTTTATGTCAAGCAAGAAGAATCTTCATACGTAGCTGAAGAATATGGCAAGGTCCACCAACAAAGCTCTTACGAAACTCGCTAAGTTACAGCAGAACCTAAAGCCCGAGAAAACTGTCAGCTCCAACAAAAACGGGTCAAGCTAGACGTCGCCCCTCTTCTAGAAAGGGAAATCGATACAGGAGAACCGTAAGCGTAAAGGAACGACACCACTTGATATTCCTAGGCGGGAGAAAGCAAAAGGAGGCGAAAGAAGAAGGGCGCTTCCTCCTAGCGCGACGCCGATGAGGAGCCACAAAAGATACCCCGGCTGGACCACTGTAGTGAAAAGGGGAATACGCAAAAGAGCTGAGAGGCCCAAGAATGATGGTACGGAAAAAACAGTGCAGGCGCATTTCACAACCGGGCCGAGACCTGCTCGACCTGATGCCTTCAAGATAAAGAAGTGCGGACAATCTACGTACGCCGATATCCTAGGAATTATCAAAGGGGCAGCTGATTTGAAGGTCCTGTAAGACAGGGTCACTCGCATCCGACGTACAAAAGCAGCAGAATTGCTCTTGGAAATAGACAAGCCTAGTGTCATGACCCGAGAACTGCAGATGCTGGTCTCTTCCACCCTCGCAAAGTTCAGAGATAGTGCAAACGTTGTCCTACAAGGAAATAATTGATATCAAAAATCTGCATGAAACAACAACAGCGGAAGAGATAGCACTGATGATTGCTTCAGTTTTTTTAGCCCCGGAATAGTGACCACTGCGAATATCAGACTCCGGGCGTTTTACAGTGGCACTCAAGCGGCCAGTGTCCTGCTGCCAGCAGCAGTAACAAAAAAGCTGATGAAAGCTCGTAACCTCAGAATAGGATGGGTCAATTGCCGGGTCCGGCTACGTGAAACAGTGACGCGTTACTTCAAATGACACGAAATCAGACANNNGGCACGGAATCGTAAGAGTGCAGTTGATCGGTCGTCCTTCTACTTCAGGTGCAGAACGGAGGGTCACAAGGCAGTCCCCGACCATCAATGAGCAGGTAACGATGGAGGTCGAAGCAACAAGCAACAACGATGGCTAAAGTGCTCCAAATCAACCTGAACCACTGTAGGGTAGCCTAGGACCTGCTGCCCCAACTAATCCCAGAAGGCGGACATAGTCATCATCAGTGAGCAGTACAGGGATTTCAGTAAACCGAGCTGGGTAACCGATTGTACCAGCACGGCGGCCATCTGGGTATGAGGATAAGTTGACATATCCAATAAAATGGATATCCTCCTGCCCAGATTTATCTGAGTTGAAGTAGCTGTTATAAGACTATACAGCTGCTACGTATCACCCAGCGATTCAATAGAAGAGTTCAAATGATCCCTGGATGCTATTGTCGCCAGTGCTAGAACCTCCACACTGCTGATCGTAATCAGAGGGGACTTTAACGCTTGGGAAACCGAATGGGGAAGCAAGAAGAAGAATCACCGCGGGCGCACACTACTTGAGGCCTTCGCGATGCTAGATCTAGAGATTGCTAACATAGGGACGATGCCAATCTACACTAAAGGAGAAAAGTCGTCCATTGTAGATCTGACCTTTGTCAATCCTAAATTTAGTCGGGAAGGCTCATATTGGCAAGTCAGTGATCGATTCACTGGCAGCGATCACCGAGCTGTCAGGTACTAGCTCCACCCTACAAGCTGAAGAGCAAACATGACCCGGATGTAGAAGGGAGAGAGAAATGGGCAGCAGCTAATTTCGACAGGAAAACTTTTCTTTACTGTCTGGAAGGAACATCTGTCGAAGGAACTTCTAAGGCTAGGACTCAAAGACTCTCGCGGACCACCACAGCGGCATGCGATGCTTGGATGTCCACAAGGTCGAATCATAGCGGACTTCGTGCTAGGAGACTGCACCAAAGAGCAGTTCGTGGGCCGCTGTATGCAGAATTAAAGGGTAGTTATCAGCACCTAGGAGTCACAATAGATGCGCGGATGTCGTTCAAAGACCACCTTTCTAACGCAGGACTAAAGGCATCAAAAGTGGCTCGAGCGCTCGCAGGCATCATGCAATCTGGGCTGATGCTCTATGTAGTAACACGATCTACGACTGCTACCCGTAGACCTAATGGCGGCTGAGAGAACTGAGTTGTACCACGAAGGCATGGTTAGACAAGAGGGTGACTTTTACCAGGGACAGCGTCGAAACCGATGGTCCAGGAAGACCGGAGAAGAGTGGCAGTGCCGATGGGATATAGCAGAAAAAGGTTGGTGGACCAATCGCATCATCCCATATTGGGATCTGACATGGGGGCGTGGCCAATATTCGCTCCCTGCATGTCTATGGCAGCGCTGCGCTAAGCATCCGGTTGTAGCTTTACGAACTAGGTGTCCCATCATTTTGATGTACACCTCCAGCCCAGCACTGATGAGGTTGTTTATAAAACTGATGGGACACCTAGTTCATAAAGCTGACACCAGGCGCCTAGCGCAGCGCTGCCATAGACCTGCATGGAGCGAATATATACGTATACCTTAGTCATAGCCAACATGGCGCAGAAGAGCCCGTTCTATACAGTGTTAAAGGGTGGCCTGCTCTGGTTCACCATGCCATCACGAGGGTCGCATGACCGATATCAGATCCCAATATCGTGGAGTGGACAGAGAGGAGACACGGCCTCGTTATCTTTCATCTCACCCAGGTAATATGTCCTGAAATTGACAAGAACGTGGAGTACGCTTTGTTCGTATGTCCCAGGTTTCGGAAAGAGAGAGAAAGGTTTTTCGCCACCGAAGTGGTGGACAGATTGAATTGCATTAGGCGAGAAAAAGAAAGAAGAGGAGAAGAGAGAAGAGAGAAGAGGAAGCGGTCCGACCTAGGGCTAGGCGGTGCACAGGGCCGTAAGGGCTGCGACTGTCCTCTGCGAAGTAGCATAGTAGTATAGTATAGTAGTTTATTTTGCTACTAGACAAATAATACATAAGTTGTGGCCATCGCGCATTCGCCCAG
>UCWB01003087.1:0-13093 GCA_900474355.1 Torymus geranii
ACAATTAAGTGTATATATATATATATACATACACACATCCTTCGCGCTTTGTGTGCTGCTGCTGTTGCTCGACACATAAACAGAGGCGAGAGGCCC
This sequence comes from Torymus geranii, assembly GCA_900474355.1. Classification (NCBI taxonomy): domain Eukaryota; kingdom Metazoa; phylum Arthropoda; class Insecta; order Hymenoptera; family Torymidae; genus Torymus; species Torymus geranii. The sequence continues at coordinate 97 of UCWB01003087.1, forward strand.
TCGACCCGCTCTCCTCGTTAGCGCCGGACTAATGGCCGAGAGAGAGTTTATTCGTTTCGAGGAGCGATCGATCCTCTCGGGTGCTGCTCTTTTTTCTCGGGGTTTTGTTTTTTACGGCCGGTTATCCTACGTCGCGTGTGGTGGGTGTACGTGCGCGATGTATTTTACGTCACACAGACTTCGGAATTATTATTGTTTCGTTTCGTAAAACAAAAATGCTAGTGGGGAAGAGAGAGAGAGGGCGTTTAAATTTATGGGAGAAGTGTAGGGCCCCATTTAGCCTTTTCGAGGATTTACGAGGCGAGGTCGAGAAGCGGTTCGTATAACCCCGGGAAAGTAGGTCGCTTCGTGGTTTCGAAAATTTGCAGAGCTTTAAAAGAAATGTTAGGGGTCCTAAAGTTTCGAGTGCTGTTTATTTTTTATAGATGGCCGGTTGCAAGGGATTTAACTCTTGAAAGTGAGGTTTAAAGTAAAAGGTATTATTATACTCGTATGCGGTTTGAGTGGTTTTTAAATATATATATTTTAGTAAAAAGATTCTTTATTTCTTAAATATAATAGATGACATTTTTACTGTAACTTAATGCTAAAAAAAACTCAATTACCTAATAATTTTTCAAACATACCAAAGAATAAATAAATAATGTTGCACAATATGTGTGCTGCAAAAATGCTTCGTTAAATATTTAAAAAGTCTTTGTAAACATTGAGTAATTCATTTTTACATCATTATATGAAACAACAATGCAAACTCTTCTTCGCGCACCCACTATACACATCGGCACGGCCTACGCTCCGCGAAACCGACACTCTCCCGCCCACTCGCGATTTTCCGCGAGCTTGCACGCGAACAAAGCGGAAAAGGTACACCTAAGTACACACACGCGGAGCAGCCCTAAGAACTTGTTGAGCTAGCTAGCCAGTCGTCCCTCTCTCGTCGGCTAGACGGCGACGACTACTAGTGCTCAGTCATACGGCCTCCCGCGTATTTAGATTACATCGATCGCATTCCGGAGGTCATCCTCTCTCTTAAGAAACCCGTCAAGCTGCGTTGATGCAGAAGCCGCACGCTCAAAGCAAACTCTCTCTCTCCGCGGCAACCGAATTTCCCCCCAAGAGAAGCTGGTACTTTGAAGAGGAGCCACCGGGGAACCCGCGGCCGTTTGACTTCCGGGTTACGTGCAAAAGAGCCGCGCGAGGCGTATGTTTGCCGTGCAATTTCAGAACGCGTGTGACATCTACGTGGGATGTAACTGGTTCTCGGTGTGTTTGAGCGAAAGAGAATGGTATATGCGTATGTTTGCTTTAAAGGTACCCGGTGTCTTTTGCCAGAAATGAAATGTTCAAATACGTAAAAAGTGTATACGCAAAAGTGCGGAATATATTTTTCGAATGGGCTTTTGGATAAAAATACTTCTTGTTAATGAAATAATTTATACAATTTATAAAAATTGCATCAAATCGTGATTGTTATATTTTAAATGCTGCTCTAATATACATGCTTTATTTTCTTACTAACTGTATTGATCTTTTGCGGAAGATAATTTTACTAATAATTAACTTAATACGTTCTAGGTTACACAAGAGCCACCTAAATTAAAGACGACACTCAAAACACCACCGAAACAGGCCACGAATCCTCTGCAATTCGTCAAAGTGGGACCATGCTCACTTTATCGCACTGCACAGGAACAATTGCAAAAGGTTCAAGAAGTCAAGAAAATCAAACAAGAGATCCGAGATGACCCCGAAGACTGGCAGTCGGTTAGTACTTATGCTTTTCGTTTTTTTTTTTTATAACTTTACGTAAATATTATGAAAATGGGAAAATATTTCGTAATAATTTATTCTGATATTCTAATCTGTGAAAATCTTTATAACTTAATTTCTATAACGTGTATGATTAGCATACGTGCGATAAATAACGAAGTATAGATAAGATTATCAAACCATTTCACGTTTGCTAATTGCTTAGTCACATTTTAACTGATTTCAAGGAATGCAAGCAATAAATATGATGAAATTTGTTTAATCATTCGTTAAATATTTCCTAGTTTTGTACAATCATCCTTTGAATTGAGAAGGAAGTAGCAAGAAATAGTAATTGTAAATTAATTAAAATAGATTAATTAGCAAATTCGACTATACCTTAAACAAAACATTTAATTTAGTTTACACAAATAATAAAAGCAACAAATCTAAATTAACTTTATTTATGGACTTTTCAGAATCTCGACAATTGGAAGAGCAGTAGACGGAAACGGCAGGAGCACATAATCGAGCGAGTAGTAGAGATGAAGACCTTGGAACTCGAGGACCATGATCGGCAGCGCAGGCGGAGCAAAACTTTCTCAGAAATGATGGAGGAACGCAGTAACCGAGGCCGCAAGCTCAGCATCAGTCTAGCCGTGTACAATGAAGATGACGCGAACGACCTGAGCGATCTCGGCATCGGTACGAGCAGCGGCAAGAGCTCGGTCAGCGGTGACACCCACGACGATAACCACAGTGTTCTCGTAAGTTTCTATAAATATTTGACGATAAATGTCAACAGTTTTGCATGATAATGTCTTTAAAAAAATTGCAATTCATACCTTATTCATCTTTCAGAGCGACAGAGACAGCGAAATCGAAAAGAATCACTCGGACGTGGACAACGCTAGCAACGAGAATGGCAACGACAACAACGACAATAGCACCCTTTCCTCTTCCAGCTCATCGATCACGACAACGACGACTGCGGTCGAAATGACGATCACGTCTGTACCAGCAACCACAACGACCGCATTACCTCCGATGAAGAAAGAGGTCTTGAACAATGGATTCCACAAAAACAACGGCACGAGCAACAACCACAACAACGGCCAGGAGTACGATTCGGGGACGACGGCCACAGTCAGCTCCCCCGAGCCTGAGGAGTACACATACGAAGGCGCGATTCGCGGTTATGTGACCCGCGTGTCTCAGAACATCCCCAGAAGGTCACTCGCCGATCTTGACGCTAAGTTCGAAAACGTAACAAAGTCAGCTTCCGGTGGCGGTTCACCTATGAAATTCTTTACAAACAACCTCGAAACGAAGAGTAATGGCACCGCACCAACGCCAGTGGTCAAGGTCGACATTCTCAAAAGGCGTGAGATCTTTGAGAAGGCATCACGGGAAAATGTTGAGAACAAGAACAACAATAACAACAGGCTGGATTTTGGAAGTACCAAGTCCATCAAGGAGCGGCTATCGTTCCTCGAGAGACAGAAGAGCGAGGCCGAGGCCCTCGAGAAAATTAGCAAGAGCCCAAGGCACTCGGTTGACTCAAATGCCAGCTCGGTGAGAGAACGCTTTAACATGGAAAAGCTAAGCAGCGAGAAAGAAGTCAAGACGAGAGTTTTGGTGGCGGAGGAACTAGAGGGTGTTAAGCCATTAAGGGAACGTCTGTCCAATCTTGAGAAGTACACGACTAATGAGCAAGGATTCCATGCATTGAATGCGACAACTCAGCAGCATAATGGTGAAATCAGCGCCAAATCCATCAAGGATCGCTTGATTTCGTTGGATGCCAATCGATGTCAGGAAACAGAGAAGCGCTCCAATAACTGCTACCATGAACAAGTAAGTACAGCAATACAAAATTACTATCCATAACAAAATGTTATACTTATGATCATTTATAAATTTGATTTTCTCTTTAACAACAGACGAACAACCGAGTTGAGAATTCAACGCCGAGCGAGCGCAGTTCTTCACCTGACTCGGAGTACCGAGCTCCGCGAGCCACCTTCCATCAGAGCCTCGACTCACTGGACGCAGACGCCTCCAGCGGTCCCGATACCTTCGAGCGTGTGCAAAGCCTCGAGGAGCTGGATTACCACCAGACCAGGCGCTATCCGGCCTCCACATCGTCTGCGGAGATCCTGAACGACACAGACCGCGAGGACTCGGGCATCCATACAGCAGATGCCAGCTGCTCCGTCAGCCAGGCTGATGAGCCAATCGAGGAAGAGATTGGAAATACTAATATTATTAATGATAAGCACCAACAGCCAGTTATTGTAGAAGAAAAGACAGAGTTCCGCAGTACTATTGAGACAACGCTCGTCGAGACTTCAAAGAATCTCGAGAGAGTTGAAGAAAAGATCGTCGGGATGACATCTGAACCCGAGATACGCGATGCAGTGCTGACAGAAATGGTAAGTCCAATAGATCAATCGTTACTCTTATTTTAATTAATTTTATTATTAATTTTATTATTAATTTTATCATGTAAAAATGGAGTAAGGAGTTTGAGGTAGTGGAACAAATTCTTATGTAATTATATTAGTTGTTAATAAGTTAGAAAAAGTATTTAATAGTTGTACAAATATGTTATATCCAATATTCCTTGTATCCTCACTACTCCTTACTACAATCTTTTTTACGGGTATGCTTGGTATATGGTTTACACACGTCCGTTGTTTTGTAAATATTATGATCGTCCTTTATTCCCTATGGTTGGTGATGGATCGGCGATTGTACATGAATGCTTTGTTTCTTCAATTGCTCAACAGGGCACCGCTGAAATTTCTTCCTCCTCTTGTACTTCTGCTACCCCTGGGGAACCACTACTTCTATCTGCTAACAACGACGGCAAAACCGAGCCGTGGACTACTAACGCTAACGCACCTCCTTCTCCCCACACGTACACCTCGTCCCCGCGTCCTATCGTGTACCAAAGTCCCCAAATCCCACCTCGACAATCGCCTCCTGGAGTCCTTCCCAAGCTAAAGTCCTACCTTCCTGGTCTGTCCACAAGTCAAGCGACTAGTCCCAAAGATGAAGTCCAACCAGAAAGTCCCTCCGAGGGTTTATCCACTCCCGATTCTTCATCTACAAACAATATTTGCTCTTTAAACCTTTCTCTAGAGCCGGAAAACAGAAATTTACAATCCATACTTTCCGACCGAGCGTCGTCTGGCTCTAACAGTCCGCAAAACGCGGAATCCAAAATATCCTCTCTGCCTACCAGTCCACTACACACGGAATCCAAACTTTATTCTCTTCCTACGAGTCCAATGCACACAGAATCTAGAATATCCTCTGTATCTAGCAGTCCTTCGCACACGGCGTCCTCTCCACTACCATCACCACGTTCACCCTCAAAAATTCCAACTCCTCTACCGAGGAAAATGATAGTCACTTCTCCAACCTCTTCCACGTGTTCTCTTACGTCACCCACATCTCCCACATGTACCAGTCCGGCATCTCCTACTAAATCTCCCTTACCACCTCTGTCTCCCAAACCCAGGATCTCTCTCCAAAAGGTCCAGATGCCCTCGGAGATCCCAGTACTAGTTAAGACCAGTTCCTCCTCCTGCACTACTCCAACGTCTCCCACGAGTCCACCCACGAGTCCCAGGCACCTAACCCAGGACCCTCGACGACGTACTGTGGTGGAGGTGTGCGAGAAGGTAGTGGTGCCGCGGGGCCAGGCGTTGGTCACGCCATTCATCACGGTTGAACGATATGCGGACGAGGCGAGCGGCGGCACCGAGGTCAGAGTCGACGAGCAGCTAAGCACTGCTTACAAGAAATCTTAATAAAGTTATCTTTTTGTATTATGAGATCGCTGGGTCTTGTACGACCTCAAGATCTTTCGATTCTTCATTCGCGATCTCGAAAGTAGAATGGCGCAAGGGCTAATAAAATTGTAGAGGTGCACAATGCTATTTTTAACCTGTTGATAGTGTTTTTTATAAACATGTACAATACGATGACTTCCTTGTTAAAAGGTGCAACAAATGACGTAGATTTTGATGTAAATTTTTTGTTGCGTGCAACATTGTGGATACTACATACGACCGCGTAATGGGATATTTATTGATTTGTCAATTACGATGATCCACATAAGCATTCTTCCTCTTATAAATGCGCTATTTCCTGTTTTACAATTGCCCTTGCTCTAATTCGCAGTAATTAGCTTGGAAAGCTTCGAGATCGTGAATCAATCACTCAGAAAAAAGACCCTCTAACAGAAACCTCTATGCATTCCCAATGCATAGAGCGCTTCGTCAGACAGATACGTCAGTTATTCAAAGCCATAAAAGCTATTGATAAGCCAATATTCCTCCGCTTCCGAAAACAAAGACAAAGAAACTTTTCTGAGTGCTCCACGAACAAAATCTCGCGCGCCATCTCGAACGACGCAATGGTGACTTTCTTCGTTCTCTTCTCCATCTGATTTCCAGAGAACTATGACAATTCTCGAGATGAGAACGAAGAGAGTTCGCCATCACGATTAAAGCTGAAAAGAACGACGAGATCAAGCGAGAAGCAAGATATATTACACATGACACTTTGTAAATAGACGATAACAAGAAGCTTGTGCACGCGCAACTGCTCAACGTTGCGCAAGCATAAACGACGATGACGATGACGAGAGCGGAGCTCTTTAATTTAATTTATATTATTTGCCCGCTCTTTCGTCTGTCTCTCGATGACGAATGTAAATAGATGATAACCGTAATAACGACCCGATTTTCTTCTTCTTTTTCTTTATTTTTTTTTCTTTTTCGTCTTCTCGTCCAATCCACAGCACATGTCTATCTTCCGCATTCATAATAATTGTTATCGAAGGCATACTGGAGAAAAAAGCACAAACGTATATTAATTGCCATTATCTCGTATATCGTAGCGCTAGTCGCGTAGTCAATTAATCAATTGTGCGTATATTCATGCAAGAGATCAGAGTAGAGAGAAAGATGCACACATGACTGGACGTTGACTGGCGTAGCTGTAATTGTACAATTGAGGAGCAAAGTGGAATTAGATGAGTTCTAATTATATGTAACGATATTACTATCATTGAATTCATTGAGATGATTTGAGATAATATAATTATACAAATATTTTATATCAATAGTGTATCATATACTTCTCAACTTTAAAGCAATCGTCAATATAACCTTGAAATTTAATGTTTTAAATGGTAACCTGGGATTTGATGATTCGTTCTTCTTTGCTTCTAAGTTGTGTATTTAATCAGGACGATAATTTTAAGGTCTGATAATGAACCAAATGCGAAGAGAATTAATTCTAGATCGCCCCTTTTCGGCGAATTAAAACATCTATTAACTTTGCATATTTATATACTGCGAGTTTCTTAGACTATAAAACATCATAGCTAACTCTTCGCTAGAACGAAAGGTTCAATTTTGATAATGGAAATTCATTAATTCGTAAACGTAGATTTAAGTAACCGAGACCGAAACTTAGCATGCGACAATAATAATCGAACAAACCTTACTTTTGGATATACATGTACATTTTAATTTATACATGGAATTATTCTTCAATACTGGATACAATTGCATAAATTATACAAATCACGAGTTAATACTTCCAGTTTGTAGCAGAGGAGAGAAACGCCTATAAACAATTGACCTAAGTCGTAACGTATTGTGATACTTTTAAGATTATCTCGTGTGCATGACGCAAAGTATAATGACCTATTTATTTCGCGAGAGAAATGAAAAATCGGAGAAACGAGAAGCCAGATGATTAATACCTTAGAATAATTAATTATTGACAAAAAGAATAAGGAAATTACCTGAGGTTCTGTACTGAAGCCTCGAATGCGCGTATACGAACGGTAGTGTTCGAATATATTGTAGCGTCTGAGAGGTTCAAGGTACGGACACAAAATATATACAGCAATTACTGCATACATGTTCTGATTATTTACTTGATCCCTGTAATCCGTTGTTCTTTCAGACAGATTACACGAATTTATTTTGATTTATTTTATTAGATAAATTATCAGTCACGATAATAATTTTTTAATTCATAATCACAGACGGTTAAAGACGATTTGTTATTGTTATTATTTTATACATACTTCATTAGTACATAAACATTACGATATACATATACAGCATTTAGTTTAAATCTCCAATTTTTTCTTAAGAATAATTTGAAGTCTTCGCTAGATTAGCCATTACGTATAACGCTTTTAATATTGCTAAAATTCTCATTGCTGACGCAACTTGTCCCCATGTAAAAACTCAATTAAAATTTAACCATGAGACACGATAATGCAGTAGAGCTACCGACCAAAGTAATAAGTATGTCCAACGCTCTGCCATCTTTCTACAAGGCCTGCACTTATGCTCTCTAAGCTTGGGTGCGTCAAGGTAAGGGTGAAATTTTTGGCTTGTTTTGATTCTGAAAAGCCCTCACCTTTTGAATAACGCTCGTTACTTATTTATTTATGTAGCAGCTTAGTAACCGCACCTTATTTATTATGTAGTTATTTGTAGTTTCTTGCTTGGCTTTTAGGCTTGTAATAAACGTAGCTTGCTGTTTCTTTATTATTAATGTAAAATAAATGCACCAATTATTTATTAATAGCACTACATATTCTTTTATTTTTTTAATATTCAACGTACTTAATGAGTTTTTTCTTTAATGTTATATTAATGTTATAAAATACTCAATAAATATTAATTAATAAAAAATATTATTTGATAAAGTCAATAAACCAGTAATCCATTAGTAACGATAAAAGATAAATTATCTTATGATTAAAGTGATAAACACTGTAAAATATATAAATAAGAATTTTATGATGTTATCAACGTTAATAATCTATAAAGATGCATTACAAAATTGAACATATTTTAAAGATTATTATTTTTATTTATATTGCAATCATACATAATCTCGACCCTTGGATATAGTGTACATTTTAAATCTTCTATCATTGAAGAAACAGAGATTAGTTGTATTCCTATTTGTAGCATTAGTTGTAGAACGTAGAACTACCAGAAATTATTGATAGCCATTAACTTCATTTATCTACAGCGAAACATTAAACGTAACAAATAATTATAATTCACGTGAAATATAATGTAAAACCCCAAAATCGTTATATTTTTTTTAATTGAAAACTCGAAACAACACTAAAAACTTGTCCCCACAAATCAAACACCTTTCAATTGAAAATTGCCAATATCTTAAGAGTATACCACTGTGCGGATGAGATAGTCGCCTAGCAGACCTCGCGCGCTTATCTGCGGAATTCTCAGCGTTCTTTTATGATCTATTGATCGTGATACTTTCAATGTCAGCTTCCTTATCTGTCGCCGTTCGAAGGTATGCGTCATGTTATACACCGGAGCAAGCCGAACTTTGAAACGGTTCGCGAACATTCTTATCTAGTTGCTATCTAGTTCGCGTTGCGCGACGGTAGCGCACGCCCGCGGTGTTTCGTGTTCCTACAGGTACCGCATTTTTACGAAATATGACACAGAGCCTTGGGCAATCGGAAGTAGTTAGTGTACTTAGTTTGTATGACATAACGAAGTTTTCGTGTCATTGTGTACAGTGATGGCGGTTTCAGAACCGAGGTAGAGTTTAGATTAGAGTTGAGAATGAAAATACATTGGCGTGTGACTAAACAATGAAACTGAATGTAATTTTTTCATTAACACGTTTTTGTTTGATAACTTTTTCGAATAATAAAAGCACGTATGTGACCGACTAATGTATGCACCGACAAAAATACAAAAACTGTATCCAATTACTTACTAAAACAGAAAAATTAACTGTAACACTATACTTAGCATGAAAATTGTATGCACGTGAAAAATTCTCATCACTACCATCAGATAAAGTGAAGAGATGTGGACTATCAATCTATTATCAAAGCCACCGGCATTTAAATTAAAAAAAAAAAACATTCGAAACTGCTCTACAAATTATGCGCCTCTAATTAAAGCGTAAACCAACTCATAACATCTCCCATTGTGTATACAAAAAGAAAAGAATGTCAGTGAAGCCGAAAACACATCGCTGTTCCACATCTCCTCACCCACATCCACACATACACACGTACATTCCCTCACACCCGCACGCAACCTAAAAATCAAAAACTCTCAACCTATCGTACACACACACTACACGCGATCCCCACGAAAACCAGCGGAAATCCCGCGGTAAAATCCGCGAGAGAAAGAGAGAGAGCACGAAACGATTCAACACCCGCGTATTATTATACACACACTCCTCCCGCGAGTAAGAGGATTTGCATAGAATGTGGCGTTGCGAAATTCGCGGATCCTCTCTTTCTCTCGCTAGCTCGCTCCGTTCCGCCGGCACGCTCATGCGGAATTACAGTATAACGCTCCGGTTTTGCTCCCGCAGTCCGTGGAGTCCGCGCCTGCAACCGTACCCGAGGAGGAGGAGGAGGAGGAAGAGATGGAGATGGAGACGCCAGAACTGGTAGAGGAGCCCGAGAAGAAACAGCAGCAACATCAGCTGCAGCATCAAGAAGCGATGGAGAGGGAGGAGGAGGAGATGGTGACGACAACGACGACTATGACGGTGACGAAGGAGGTGGCGGTGACGCCGGCCGTCAGGCCTACGACGCTAGCGCTCGAGAGGACGTCACTGTGCTCCGACTTCCTCAGTCCGCTGTCGCCAGTCTCGATGCAGGTGAGTCGAGGTGAAGGTGGTGTGGTATATAGAAGACTTGTGCGCGCCGCGAACGCGATAACGCTGTTCGGTGCGAGATGTTTGTGAGTAGAGATGTTTTTGGTATTGATTCTCTTTTTTGTGATTTGGTTTTATGAAAGAAGAATAGTTGATAAAATGTGATTTGATTGATTCATTTAAAAGGTCATATCAATTAAATTTTGGAATTTGACGTTCGTAGTAGTAGATGAGCGAAAGGAGTGGACAATAACTAACGACTTTTTTAAAGTTTGAAATATAAGTAATCAAACTTTTAAAAATCGTTCGTTATTATCCACTTCTTTCGCTCACATATCAATTAATAAAATACAAATGCTACACACAGCCTTGGATTTTAGTTCTTTTTAGTACAATTTTTTCTATATTTCAAAATTATCTTTTCATATTTTTACATTTTTACAAATGTTTTTATAATTTTATTGTATAGTTTATTATTGCAAAACAAATTGTCCTATAAATGTTTTAACTAAAAAAAATTAAATGCAATATCTCTATAAAAAATAAAAGGCAGCATATAAAAACTAATAACATTCAACAACGGTTAAACGCGCCGATGGAAATTTTCGATAGAGCACTACGTCATGCACGAATAAATACTGTTCCAAACAATGAGCATCTATGTATAACTGTGAATTCCTCAGATTTAATTTATTGCCTTAGTTGTTACACAAATGCGTGTATATACGCTCTTTAGATTTTCCGATTAAGCCAACCTTGTAACTAACGTAAACCATCATATATATATATAATACTATATTGCCAAGGTTGAGAATAAAAGCACACCGTGAATCACCAATGATTATATAAAGTAAAATATCGACTTCTACACACCCACATTTTCCTCCTTTTTTTCTCGCGCTACAGATCTTACCGCTGAGCTTTTCGAGCGATGAGGAGATCGTCACTGGCCTGTCTTTTCCCCTGGGACCACCGACCAGTGTGGAACCGCCGAAAGAGAAGCCACCACCGCCGCCGGTGGATCTCAGCGATGAGGAGAACCATCCCATCGAACCGTTGAAGAGACTCAATTCTACACGTAGAATTAAAAAGGAGCTGCGCAGTCGACGCTCGGATTTCTTAGGAATTGAAGGGGTGAGCTTGAATAATAAATAGTGTTTATTGAAAAATCTTTTTATTTTATTCAATATCTCCAGTAATTACTGTAAATTATACTAGTTAATAATTCACTTAATTACACATATTAACATTACTTCGGTATCGATATATCACGTAAAACACTTAGTACTTATTTTTTAATGATTTTACATATTTTTTTACGAATAATTTGAACAATAAAAATTAATAACATCCTGAAATAATGTTAAGATCAAATATAAATAGCTACACACGTAGTATAACAAACAATCCCAAATAATTATCAAAATCGAACATGAAATATCTTTAAAAAACATAACAATTACAACAACCTATCCTTTCGCTACCAGTTCAACGACGACGAGTTCGAGCGCGAGCTGACCCTGACAAAGCCACCGGACATGGCGGCTATCCTTGCAGAGGAACGTCGCATCGAGCAGCTACACCGCCGCAGCTACGACACGGACAGTAACTACGAGCAGGACTCGAGCCACGAGCGCGACAGCGGCGTCGAGCTCGGTCAGGCCGAGGACTGGACAAAACAACCCGTCAGTCCTGACATGTCGCAGCACAGCAGACAGAGCAGTGAACCCTTTGGGGCGAGTGTCACATCCTCTGAGGAAGACGAGATCACGAAGAAGGAGCGTGAGATCATCGAGGTGCTCGAGCGCGAGGAGCAGTGGCGTTACGAGAACAATCGCGAGATTAATAGGTAGGTGATGTGGCGCTGTGCGAGAGTTAGTTAATAGTTTAGTAGCCCGATGACGATGATGATTGTAAGTGGATGTGACGAGAGAGAGAGAGATATATATATAATATATATTTGTAACGGTTGTTATCTCATCTGTAGTCTTTGTTTATATATTATTCTTTGTTAATATTTTTGTGTGTAAATTGAAGGTATTGTTTTACTAGTCTATATATCTATATGTATGTACATTTTTTGTCAATATTACGGCAAATAAAGAGTATCTATCTATCTGACTTTTATGACGTATTATTTGGCACTTTATTCATTCTTCTTCATTCAAACATGCTGTAGGCTCATGTTGAATACTCATGCTAGGCTCATTACAAATTTTCAATCTCATATTACCTTAATTCATCTGTGAAAACGTAGATACATAGCTTATTTGCATCACAGTAGGTATTGAGTGCTAGAAATAATGTCTTCAAAGTAAAATGCGTATTTTTTATTTTTAGTTTGAAGGACAAATATTTGTAAAGGAAGATAAATTTGTTAATAACACTTTTTAATAACTCCGCGCCTACTTTTTATCTTATTTGTCATAAAAGAAAAATATGTGGTATCTGTCAATTTTACGATATCAGCCGTCCATAATCTGTATTAGTAGAGTCTAGACAATGACTGGAGAACTTATTGAAATAAAAATAAAAT
>UCWB01003088.1:0-13080 GCA_900474355.1 Torymus geranii
ATGTTTGAATATTGATTTAAAAAATATTGAAATCATAGCTCCACATCACAAGGCCATGTGAAACCAAAATTTCCATATTTTTTAAATCAACATTCAAACGTTTATTTGGAAAAAGACGAACGTCAAGCGCTCTGTTCACGTAAACACTATATGCTGTTTTTTCTGAATAATTCTATTGGTATTTTCATGAGATATCCATGTTTGAAAATTATGTCGGTATTTCACACCATCTTAAGGTGATATCTAACTTATATTCTTAGGAATATTTGATATATGCTTGGAAATAATACTTGACTGTGATGATAACACCAGTTTCTATTTTTTTTCTCAAAACGGTATATACTTGATAACGTAGAGACGACGTGCGAGCACGATCCACCTTACCACATTTTGCGATGCACATAAGCAGCAGAAAATTACGTATTGCACCGTAACAACCGTTCTACATGACATTATACCGCATGCATGCAACATGAAAATCAATCATTTCCCAATCACCGTTTATTATTTACCCATCAAATTAAGCCGACCATCCTATTCCCCAAAAGAAAAGTAAAAAACTACAGAGTAGAACACGCACGCACACGTTTATATATTACACAAAGAGAGAAAAAGTGCGCATAATAGACCATCGATCTAGTCCATTACACGATTATCCGCCGCCGGTGGGCTTTTTGTACTCTCCGTCGTTGATCGTTTTTGTTCATTAAATTAACGGACGGTTTCCCCGTTACGCGCTTTCCATTCAATCGACGACGCAAGAGTCCGTATAGGTATGTATCGTTAGCATCATCGAGCGCGGTCTTTCACACACGACTCGCTGATGCGTTAATCTCTCCTGCCGATCCCCCGACGTCGCGCCTTTCTTTTGTACGGATTTAATCCGATCTGTATCGTACTTACAGCGACGCTGTCTGTACGATCGCTCGCATATAACAGTTAGTTGAGATCAGCGAGGTAAAAAAAGAAGGGATTGGAAAGCCTTTCCATACGGGTTTCTACGCTCACATATTCTAAGATAAAGAGAAATTCTTATCATCGTACTGTAATTGTCGGCCGCCTCGCGAAAACAGAAAAAAAACATCAAAAAAACGCAAAAACAGTCCTCGAGGTAGACTGAAAAGCTCTCGCCGCACGGCAACGATAAAAAGGTGCGCTTGTGCATACGATTATTAAAGACATGACACTCTGCCACACTCAATCGGCCAAGCTTATAAATAATACGACGATGGCTGCATCACTTCCGCGCTCGCGAGCGCATCGATTTCCTCGACAATGAAGCTTCCTGTGCCTCTCTCTCTCGTCATTGAAAAAGGCGCGCGCGCACTCCACGTGCTTTTTTCCTCTCTCTCTCTTGTCTTTTATTTTTTCACTCTCCTCTGTTATACACGCGCGTGCAGGTCTCGAGAATCGATGACGACACCGCGTCAACGTCATTTTTCAGCGCAAGAGTGAGAGAGATAATAACGCGCTGACCCTCCGGCAGTTTTACGCCGCGCCCGAAAGAGAGAAGAAGAGGATCGTTATGATACAGTCCGGTTTTTTTTCGAAGGTATAGAGAGGAGGGAGAGAGAGAACACAGCTGATGCGCGCGCGTTGTATTATAGTGGGAGTTTAAATTCAGAGGGCGATGCCTTTTAGAGGAAGAGAGAGAGAGTAGGGGGAGGTATTATTCCTTTGGAAAAATGGGCGCTGAAATTATATTCGGCTTTGTGCGTGGCGGCCTTTTTATTTTTATATGCGAAAAAGGAATTCTATTTTTTTCTCGCTCTCTCGTATATGTGTGTGCGCGTATATAATATAAGAGGATGGGCTTTGTGGTATGCTTTTTTCGTTTTATGACGGGGAGAGAGAGAGTCGTTGCTGATGCGAACGCTTGGATGTGAATGGAATTATAAAGTTATAGCGGAGAATGTGCGTGAATATTATTGTATTAAAATGGATGGGGTGTGTACGGTTATGGGTTGGAAATGGCGATGTGAATGTGTGCGCGAAAGTTTAATGAATTCAAGAATTAATGGTTATATAGGTTTGACGATGAATTGGTTTACTTTAAAAATGTTTATGGCCTAAATGATAATTTAAGAGTAGGTATATATACGCCAATATTTTGGTATTCAAAAGTACTTAAAAAATTAATATAGACTACTTGTGATGATGTTTTATTAATTAATTCGAATTATAGTCAATTTCTCATGTACAATATACAGACGTTATAACCACGTTATTATTGCCAGAAAAGGCTCTCCGCTTCTTTTCTTTTCGCCAACGGTCGCACAAGACATGTCAATCTACACCGCTCTTTTTTTCTCTCTCTCCTCTATCCCCATAAACCGAACGACGCTTGTCTTCCCTCCTACTAATGCATCGTCAAAATTCGACGCGCTCTTGCTACCTTCCACGAACATCCTCTCTCCACTGGCCGATAATCGTCCGCTCGATCGTCGTCGGACTTTCACGGCGCGTCGATCCGTGACGGCCTCTATCTCCTGGGGAAAACAACAAGCATCCTTTGGAAAATGTTTTGCCGACGGGTCCGTCTCAATTTCCGCTTTAGCTGCAGTAGTATATATACACACCCCCGCAGGGCGAGCGAGATTTATAGGTTAGCCGGCTATTTAAAGTTCAGCAGCAGCGAATCGGTTGCTGCGCCTCTGGCGGCTGTTGCCGCTTTTGTCGTAAAAATCTCTCAGAGAGAGAGAAGATGTGTATGTATGTGTATACAGTAGGGGTCGTGCCGGTAGGTATACTATATACTTTCTCTCATATAGCTTTTGTCGTGAGCGCGGCGGGGTAAACAGCGGGATCATGGCCGGACCTTTATTAGGGACATTGTTTGCACTTGTTGACGGTTAACGAAGGGGGTGATGACGAACGAACGCGTCTAGATCCCAACAACGCGATGCTTTCTTCTCTCTCTCTGTGATGTCGAGCTGAAACGTTGTGAGAGGGCTGGTGGCACAAAGTCTTGTTGTCGGTGGTGGCCGGATTCTTGCAGCTTTCGGCATGAGTAATGGGATGCGCGCGTGTGATGAGCCTCTGTTTTGGCTATCGTAAGTTTCTACTAAGATGTGATTCAGATATATAGTGGAAATACGATTTATTCGGATAACATAAACATAGTTGAGATTCATTTTAGAACTCGTGCACAAGACGTTTACTGAACCCAAAGCAAAAGTTATATAGATCAATACTTTAGTTGCGTTACGACACTGCGAGTACACGCAGTTTTCCAAACTTTTCCAACGCGCGCGCACACAATTTAACGGTTATTTTCTGCCTCGCGTATACTTTATAAATAAGATCGATTCACCTCAAATCCGTGCAACTGCGTTAGAATAGATATCCGCTGCTGTGGCATAATATTCATATTTTCAGTCTTGTCGCCACAACGTATTTTGCAATACTTTAATATAGCTCGCCGATATTTGAATTATTACTCAACCTCGTCCATCTATTTCAAATTTAATGTATTTCAACCCGTGTCGCAACAATTGAACTGACGCAGAAAATCAATATCATTGAATACCTCACAGCAACCGTTCTACAAATATACATCTAAGACACACCCTATACAAACATACCTGTGCTAATATAATAAGACATCACTGTTAAATCATCCCTATATTGACCTGCCTAATCCCAAAAATCAATTTGCTCTTCACAGTTGCCCACTACACGCATAAACGCACAAAACGCATCCCAACAACACACACACACACACAAACACATAAACCCTCTTACCCAACGCCGCACCTCCTGAAATCCGTGCTTTACAACAGCCATAACTCACCGCGCGTATCAAAATTTCCCCCCACGGATTATAAAACCGTTATTTATTTAGCCAGCCAGGCCCATACATCTCCCGCGCCTCCTCCGCTTATATTTGAAATTTCCCAAGCGCCGCGCCAGCGCTGAAAATAAAGTCGCCATCGGGAGGGACAAGCGCCTCGCGCTATAGTTTTCCGATTTCGCGCTCTATAAAGTCGCGGCGAGAGAGTCTTGAGAAGGTGTCTTTGTTTCAGACGGGGGGGTTTTCGGGTCGCCTTTTTCGCGCGCGTGGCTGACGACGCCGGCTTTTGTTCGCTTGCGCGAGAGGGAGGCATGCTGGACGTATAATAGAGAGGGAGATGCTGGAGGTATCTTCCGCGCGGGGCGAGAAATCTTATTTATTGTATTTGATTTCATTTGCGGCCGCAGGATTAATTTATTCAGCAATTCTTTATCTTTTGAAAATGGTATTTATTAAATCAAAGGATTTCAGAGTAAACACGCGTATATATTTTACGATGACAAATGGGAGAGAGTACTGAAAAACTATATAATTATAACCGCGCAGCATATATATATATATATATTATGACAAATTTGAATTCAACTTCGTGTTATTATATATTATTCTTTCTCGCGGTTATATATATATATAGTTTACGGGCGCGGCGCATATAGATTTTTCAATTATTCCCCCGCTATATATTTGCATATCTGCATTATTTATGCCCGCTCATTGAAACTGCAATATCTTCTGGGTATATAATTACATGCAGAAGACGAGAGCTCGGACTTGGCGCGCGTGTTTACATTACGAGGCGTATATATATACGGGATATTGCAATTTTTCACTTTTCTCAAAAATATAAAAACTTTATAAAAACGAACTTAAGTTACATATTTTCTCTCTATTCTTATATACCGCGGTAGTTTCGTAACTCAAATTGTTCCCTTTAACCCCATATAACGCGCGGCCCGCACCTTTATTCTTCGCGGAAACTTCGCCCACTATATATACCCTCTTCTCTCTTACACAGAGACGTATTATACGTATACGTACTCGTCGAAAAAATCGCAACCTAAATCCCGAACTTTTACCACAGCGAGCTCTTCCCTCGCCGCTCTCCTCAAAACAATGAGCCCCGAGCTTCTCTCGAAAAAGACCTACCTTCCCGCGTCGGAGAGAGAGAGGAATTTACGAGAACCGTCGTTATCTGGCCACCAGATGCTTTATTGCCGTGTGCTATAGCCGCGCGGCCCAGCGGGCCGCCCTCGGAAAATCCTCAGGTAAGACCTCTTTTTCCACACACACACACAGGTGATACGCAGATGTGTGTTTGGCACGCTCAGCTGTAAAACACGTTTGCGCCAAATGTGCTGCTGCTGCTGCTGCTTTCGGATATATTATGCAAATAAGGCGACGCAGGCGCACGCGCGAGAAATTATAAGGGTTTCGGCGAGGAAGGACCTTGGAGCTGAGGTGCGGCCACGTGTGTGTAGGTGGGGAGGAGTTACGTTCTGTGTCTCGCTGTTTGGGTCTGGAGAGGAAGAGAGCGGGACTTACCTTCGGGAAATGCGCAGACGCTCCGGTAAATAAGACGTGAGCTACCGAGGGGATAGGTTCGTTGGTGGGTCCCTCACGAGCTATAATATGGTTGCGTTTGTTGCTGAGTGACGGGAGAGTTCTGGAGAAGACGAGGTTGCAGAGAAAGATGTAATTGGCCTTTTTCTGAATATGTGTGTATATTAGTTGTTGTAGGAAAATGTCATACAATTTTTGTAGCTTTATTTTTATGGGAAATTCAAACGAAGCACTATATTAAGTTCGTTAAATAAAAAAAAAAAAAAAAATACTACTGTATAACAATAAATATAGTCACTTATAAAAAAAGTATTATTTATGTCTTTTTTTATACCTTGGTTCGCACTTGGTACTTACACGGCCCTTTCCAGTTCTCTCAAACAAAAGATAATAATTATATCATCAGAGCTGGAGCACCTAAAAATAGGCAAAAACTCCATTAATCAATAACCACATCCAGCGCTACCACTTCCCCCGAATCAATATACCTACCACAAAACTATATAATATAACTGAAATACTATTCTTGATTCTGTTTTCAGGATCGAGCCAGCTCCGAGATCCGTGGAATGACGAGCAGTGAACGTTTCGGGACGACCCCCGGATCGCCGGCACCGGCGCAACTTCACCACCTCCTTCGGTCCCGGTACATGGCTCCCTAAGGTATACATCATCATAATTTCCATCGCTCTATTCACAGTCCGCCGCTCACAACGACGACAGCGTCATCATCTTCACTACTATCATAACGGCCCAATTATTTAACGATCGCTTCATCTTTTCCGTAATAATTTGCGTCATACAGCAGGCGATTAGCATGGCCGCCACGCGCAAGTTTATTATATATAAAATTACGTTGCTGCACTTGAATTTGTGCAGCCGAGCGGTCATCCCGCAATAACACGCCGTTGTCGTCATCCTCGCGTATATAACACACGCATGAAAGACTTCCTGCTGTATAAAGGAACGACGCGCAAGCGCTGATGCAAACGTATATATACCTCTCGCGTCAGGAAAGAACAAAAAAAGTCTATTTTAAATGCCCCTCGCGAGGGCGCAATTTATAGCCGTCGCGCGGTTGGGACGAGGCGAATAATGAATTAATGCGCGAGGATCGCGCTGCGGCGTATATATTCTAATTCCGGGTATGGACCAGCAACAACGTGCTGCTATTTTTCGCGGAAGGTGTATAATATTATTATTGAAAATCGATGCTCGAGGATTTGGGTCGCGCGGGTAATGATTTGTTGTTGGGAGCGCGTGTTTTGGTTCGTGCAAGGCGACTAATTTGTGGTAAGTGTTCTCTCGAGGGAGGTCGGAGCACTCGCGGTGTATACTTTGAAATTTCTGAGTTAATAGAGGCCGAGAACAGTCCGTAAAAGGATTAAGCGATTTAATTAACGAAATGGGTGCCGTGTTGTTTTTAGCTTTGGAAGGGATAATTCTGACGTTGGAGGGAGGTGTTAAGGGATGTACGTGTAATTTCAACGGGAATGTGGTTGGTTGGGAGAGAAATATGGTGGGATACGTGGGAAAGGTACTTTGTTAAATGAAAGTGTGTATATGCGGTTTTGACATTTTCCCGGTTGATTGCACGCTGTTTTTACGTTGTGTGATGTAACGGTACCTTCTTCGGAGAACATTAGTAAGCCCATATCAAAAGAAAGCGTTTGATAACAAAAAATGTCCTACTTTATCGTGACGGCATGAATAATTTGTGGTATATACTTTTTTTAATATCGCGGCAGATAAAAAATAAATCTTTGTTTGTTATTTTGATTTATTATGTGTGTACGGTACATACATTTTTTAAATATTTTTCCTTGGCTCGTTAAAAATTCTTTTAACAGTATTGTGTAAAAGTTTTACACAATTGATTCTTGTAACTAACGGTACTTTTAAACTAAAAGAATTTTTTTTCTAGAGAATGAGTATACAAGATAAAATGCACTATAATTAATTAAAAGTGTAGTTACATTTTTTCTGCTGTTAGCTGTTACTCTTTTTTCATTTGATTACTATAACGTCGCTTTCAAATTAAAGCACAAGTATCAATCAGGATTTCAATTTATTACATCGACCGATATCGATTTGTATGCGCATAATATGCAAATGTGTTAATTGCATACTTAATTACGTACACTCGAAATTTGATACGATTCCTTGCATATTGAAAAAATAAAATCTTAACACTTCTCACATGACGTTCTACAATTAACACATTTTTTCAAGTAAAATATGAATTCATTAAAACCGTTTTTTCATTATCCTCCGGAGCCATAATGGCTATCACAAGAAGCGAACACGCGAACCTCATAAATCTTGAACAAACAGTCAAACATCCAATTTGCAAGGCACACTCTATACCTTATTTACCTTTTACCCATCATCACCGTCGTCCTCCAAAAACCACCACCACCCAAAAAAAACCGCAGCAGCAGATCAAACACATTACCGCTAAAAAAATCGTACATACTGCAAACATACTTCATTCGTCTCCGCCGCGACCTTACGGAACGGCCGTCATCTTATACTCGTCCCAAGGGGGTCGGCGACGATCACGACTAAAGCTCTCCACGGATTTCAGGTGTCCGCGCATATACATAGACGAGAGGTGAAGCAGCAGCCCATATCGCCGTGTGCACGGAATGGAGGTCAGCCCGAGGAGGCATTCCGCGAGGGACGCAGCAACGCCCGCGGCTTAGAGCGCGCGGAATCCTCGGGGACGCGTAGGCGGAGAGAAGCAAGTGAGAAAGGAAGAGAGAAGAAGAAGTGAGAAAGAGAAAGAGAACAAGACAGAAGGAAAGATGGGGAAGTGCTGCAGCAAACGGCAGGAGCCGCAGCCAATCGGTAAGATGGCATCCGATAATTTCGTTTTTATGCCAGGTATGATTTTGTTTGCTTTCTTTTTTTTTGGTTCAAAATTTCTTTTTATTTCTATGCCTTTTTTTGTTGGGTTGCGGGGGGGTCGCTGTGAATGACCATAAAATCCCGATTACTAGTGGTTATCGTCGATAAATATCGGATACCAGGCCCGACGTCGCGTAGTTTTTACTTTATATTTTGTGTTTGAATAGCGACGAATATCGAAATTTTCGCTTCGAATTTCGCAATAATTTTATGAGTGTACACGCTTTATCTCTGTTTTCTATATCGCTGATTGACTTTTGACCCGATTGTCAGCGATCTATATGAAATGTAGTACAGACATTCGGCCACCTTCCTTCGGGTGTAATTCTTATGAAACACTTTTTTTTATTATTCTTTCTTTAACGCATTGCTCAAGTTCTCCTATATATAAACAGAAAGCCTGCACGGTTACGCAAGAAACGCTATAAACACAAAATAAAAAGCAAATAGAAGATAAAATCCGCGGCCCCCCCTTTTACACTAAAAAAAGCTACTTAACAATCCCTCGAAAGCTTTTCTAAAAATAACCTTTCTATATACCGCTAAAGCAGTCTTACACACACACACACCGTTATACACTTTTTTCAGATTTATTAGAGCCCATCGACAATGCACATTGTTACATATCTCCAATAACTAACACCTACCTCACTCTCTGTCGTCGATTTAAATCCGTATACCCGTGTGCTATTTAGGAACCTCGCGCCCTTAATGCGCGTGCGCTGCTGTCGCCGCGGGCTTTGCATAACAATGGCAAGCGCGCAAGCAGAAATTCTTTTTCGCGCGGGTCATTCACTGTTGCATGCATGCGGCCCGCATACTTTCGCCCGAGAAAGACTTTTGGCACTGGATAAATCGACGAGAGAGTCTATTTTCTTTTTGCGCAAGAGAGAATGAGTTTTTTAGTTTACGGGCGATTGATCGCGGCGGTTTATTGGTTACGAGTGTGTTGATTTACGGCGGGAGGTGTAAGTGGGCGCGTTATGAGATAATACAAGCGCGTGGTGCTTATATACGAGCGAGATTTAATTGATGCTCTCGCGCGGGCTGTTAAGTTTAAGTTATGCCGGTGCGGGGTACTTAGTGCGCGGCGAGCGCTGCGAGATGAGTCCTCAGTGATGGTAACGAGAATGATATTCAAATTTATTAATATATCATTTTTTGTGTGGATTTGAAGAAAAAAACTGCAGTCTAGACTATATATTTTTTTTTTAATTAAAAAAAGAAAGGTGGAGTGTAGCATATAGCTTGATAAACCTCAGTTCAATACAATTGGATTAATAAATAAATTGTTCCGATTCACCGAGCAGTGGAAAATCCAGTTAAAATAAATGGCTGTAGAATGTATATAAAGTCCGGTAACTAAGCGGATTTTTCATATAAAACAATAGAACGTTTCGTATCGCCGTTTGGTCTTTTGTTTGGTTTCTATTTTTAATACTTTTAAATATTTCAAATTATTTGATGCATTTGAAGATTTTTCTTTTTAATACAACAGTGATCTCGTGAATTATATATAATTATCTCGCATCCGTTTATAACGGATGCGACGTGAAATAGCAGAGTTCATTGACATAAAACCGAATTTAACTTTCTTATTAACACATCAGGGACACATTCAACGTTTCACACCATTCGCGAATTCTTTCCTCGTTAATAAATGAATTAGTGCAAATATAAAGTCAACAAAAATGACGTTTCTATTTATCTCCATTGCCCACAGTAATCGATTTTTACCAAACCCCAACTTCTCCTAAATTTATCTCGACTGAAATTAACCGCTCCGCCAACGCCAATTACACTCCCCCGTAACCCAGGGCACCCCCGCATCAGCTTATCTCTCCCCTTTTCAAATAAAAAAAAGAACGTTCCAACGTCTCCGTTACAGGCTACAAGAAGGCGGAGGTCGGCGGAGGTCTAAACGCGAAGCACAGCAACGGGGGTTCCCTCGACCGCTACACTGCGGATCCTAACGCCCGTGGAGCTCAGGCAGGACGTGCCGACATCATCAGGCCCAGGCCGACGCCCTGTAAGCAACTGCTGCCGGCTACGCTCGGCGGCCATCATCACCATCACCATCTCGCCGCTGCTGCCGCTGTCGTTGTTGTCAATGCCGCCAATGTCGCGCCCCTGCAGCAGGCGACGATGGCGAGCGCTGGCCGCAAGGCTGTTCATGGCTGCTCGCCCTCGTCCGTCGGTCATCCCGCATGTGTGTATCGCTGTTGTTTAGTGGCTGCTTTTACATTTTTTTCTCCTTTTTCGGGGTTATTGGTTTTGGGGAGCGTGGGAAATATCGGGAAGGCTTGTCGTGGTAGGTGGATAATTAATGTTATCGAAATATGTAGGTTACGAAAGGATATAGGATGTACATTATTGCTTTTGACGTAAGATATTTCGCGAAAACTGGAAAATTGAAATAATTGTTTATTTATTGATATCTTAGTAAAAATATGTTTATGAGTGGGACGTTTTTCTTATCAGAGGATACAACGCGATACATCTATTGGATTTTATGATAGAGGTTTATAAAGGGTCGTCTGCAAACCCTCATAACGTCAGAATTATTAAAAATTATGATGTAGCAAGGCGATATTTGAATATTTAAGATATGGGCTTTCATCAATGTCATTCCTTCAAAAGTTGAAATATATTTTCAAACTATTTTCTTACAATAATTCATGCAAAATAGTAATTTTTATTTAAAATATAAGAAAAAAATGTTTATTGTTAGTTAAAAAGGCTTAACAAACTTTCAATGAATGAATATTGATGTAAAACCTGACGGCGAAAGATTTAAAAATAGCTTCTTCATTCAGGGGAGTCATCCATCATTTCCGATAAACGCAAAGGTACTTTGGCGATTCCCCCAAGAATAAAAATTTTAAAAAAGCCTTTCCGATTTCTCACACCCCTCCGAGGGTTTAGATATTAATAATGCGCAAGTGTAGGGAGGATTCTTAGCAATTTTTTAAGAGAGAAAATTCGTTCTACTTTCAAAGGGGATCTTCTCATGCTAATTCATGTGAATTTTTAATGACGGTGTTACAGAGCTTGTATAGGTTTTAACGAAAAGACGGTCTGTGATTTCGTATTCTTTGCAGAGTACGGGTCATATTTATATTCGAAAATAAACTGGAAAGTCGTTTTTATTCGCGAAAAGACATTTTTGATTTTCAAAAATTTGTTGATAAATTTTGTATAACAATGTAAACATGAAAGTAATTTAAAATATTTTTGTATAATTGAAGTAGGTAGCATAATTACAGAATTAGTATAGAAATATAACAGTAACAAGTTACATTACTAAAATGAATAATATATTACTAATGTGGTGCAAAGTTTTGAATTTTTAGATTATATAATAAATTTGTATAGCTGAGTTTGACGAAAGAGAGGTTTGATAACACACGTTTTAGAAATAATTTATTTTTCTAATTTTTTTACAACCACATGTTTGTATATGATTTAACGCAAACAATTACGTTCTCTACGCCGACAATTATTTTAATTTTTGCTTTGCTTTCAGTATTTTATGTGAATATAATTTTACGATAATTTATTAGAGGTCATGTGATGATTATAGCCTGCATCAATCAGTATCTGCTTTTATGACCAGCCTATTTTGTTCAACTACATTTAGTTCTTACATTATTTATTATTATTATTAGCATTACTTATATGAATGCTGCATTTATATATAGAAAACTATTATAATTTATAAAGCATTTTCGTTATCTCTCGATAGTGTTGCCTATGTAAATTATGAGCAAGCGCACGCATATATTATTACTACATTATACATATATATTAATTCGATTTTTACCAAGTTATACGTAGTTAACGTACCTACCACATATTGTATAACGCTTTTGACGTTGTCTCGTATAATTCGATGTTAGAACTCTATAAGCTGTACTACACACGCAGAGAGAAAGTTCGGAAGCGCGCGCTATAATACAACACAGAGCTAATCCTTTCCCCGTCAAACTAAATTTTCCTACCCAATATCCACAAAAAACAACAACAACAACAACAACAGTTCCAACAAAACTCAATCAGCGTTAAAAAAGGAACTTTCTGCCGCCATCGAGCTTTCTCTCTCGCGCGCGCTCCTCTTCTATACTATACTCACTTTGCGCTACGTACCCATTGCTAATCGAAACTTTTCTTCTTCCCGCAATGGAGCAGCGCACTCGCAGCGGGCAAACAAGATCGTGGTGGCACTGTACAACTACACGGCGCGCGAAAGCACGGACGTGAGCTTCATGAAGGGCGACCGCATGGAGGTCCTCGACGACTCCGAGCCTGATTGGTGGAAGGTCCTGCATCTCACGACACTCCAGGAGGGGCTCATACCATTCAACTTCGTCGCCGTCGAGCGCAGCGTCGAGAGTGAGGAGTAAGTTTCAAACTTCGTATATACTGCCAAGTCTTTACTTTTGTCTTAAGCGCGTGTGTGTGTACCTTTTGCGGGTGACTTTTGAAAGTTAGGAAGGGAGAAAGGGGAAAAAGGAAAAAAGTTTGGATGGGACGAGTGAATTTGTGTGGGGGTTGATGCCATATTAGTTTTGCAAGGTTTTTATTATGGTAAAAAGGTTATGTATACTAGAAAAATCAACGTGTTTGAAATTTTGGTTGAATGCATCACAACTTTTAAAAATTTCATCACAAATAATTTTTATTATTTTACAAATAAATTTTCAATTATAAATTTTAATCAAAATGAACGTGCGACATTAAATAACGGTTGATGTAAACGTATTTTTTGAAATATTCCATGAATATTAAATATCGTTTCGTCTACCTCTGTAACGGAT
>UCWB01003089.1:0-13098 GCA_900474355.1 Torymus geranii
TTATGTATATTTTTAAATACTTTTGTATAAAGGGCTTCTTAGCCCGTCTAAATATGAAATAAATAAATAAATAAATATAAAAATATACCAGCGACAATCTTCTTCAAATGTCACTGTAAAGCCCTCGTGACGGCAACCGTTTTCACATCCGTCACGTAAACGCACCTGTCTAAATTATGAAAAAGAATAGTAAGCGAACGAGCCTACAATAAATCGTCGACTAGAAAGTAATAAAAGGTTGCAGCTCGGCTCGGTGCGTAAGAAGTTTAAAACTCGGCCGCTTCGTTTTTTCTTTGACGATTGAGTTGAAAACCGATGTAAAGATCAGAAGATTTTGAGATTTCATGCATAAAATGATTATTTCCCAAATGTATCTTACTTTCTAAAAAAGCAAATTTTATAAATTATTTTTCTCAATATTGTATATTTCAGATATTTTCTAAACCTTCTTACGCGCCGAACCGAGTTGTATAACCTTCTTACTTACGCCCCACGCTGAGACGAAACCCTATACCTGCCGTCAGGCGACGAAATGTAACAGGAATAGGTGCTCTTCGGAGCAAACTAGAAATCTCTTCTTTTGATATTACATATGTGCCTAGTGTTATGACGAGCTGACTCAGGTAGGGCATGTAAAAGAGCGTTTCAAAGACATTTGGATAGTAATATATGTGATACGTGTAATTAATAATCAAATAAAGACTCTCAAGTTTTGGAAAGTTGTTAGCAATATTGCCTATGAAATTGGCCGACCATTGATCCATTGCAATCATAAGGTTTAAAGATCGCAGATTCTCCAGCTTGCAGAAGGGCTGGAAGATGGATGCAGAGTACTCACCATGTCTGTATTTTAGCTCGACGAGCGACTTGGCAAGTTTATTGGCCACTTCGATGGTGAATTCGAAGTTATCACAAGAATCGATATGCAAAACCTCCAGCTGACCAGGGTCGAGATGATGGAAGTCGCTGGCCACCAACCAGTGAGTACGCACGATCTTTATCCGGCGTAGTCGTTTGTTGCAACAAAACAGTACGTCTAACCCATCGCCTTTCACTGACGAATCGGAGAAGCTGAGCGCCTCAAGGTTGCTGCAAGCCAACCAGTCATCGGCATTCAGCATTAAGTCACCAATGTCTATTCGTTTCAGCTTAGGGCAGAGTTTTGCAATCCACTGAATTGTTCCCATTGGAAATTCGGAGTAACTAAAGTTGATCTCTTGGAGGTAGGGACCAGATCGTCGCAGAACCTTCTCCAGTGTACTGTTCGTCTTCCATGTTCTGGTGAAGTTGTCATATGACGATACAAAGTCCATGGTGTCGATTGTTAAACGTTTAGAATAAGTGCACCAGTTGGCTTTGCTGACGGAATGCCAACGTTTGCAGACGGCTTCGATGTACATCCTGTCAAAGTGGGGCAGCTTGTTGAATATCATACCTAGACTGTCGTCATCCAGGTCGTTGAGGGTCATTTGATTTTTTGCTATAGCAGCGCTCGATGCGAAAATCCATTTATAGGCTTCCATGGTGAGTATTTTTTAATCTTTACGTTTAAAATTGGAACAAAAGATGCAGAAAGTCAAAACTTTGGCACGAACTGTTCAGTCTGGAGTACAAATTGAGAGTGACTAGTACTGCTCGAAGTCTGAGGTCAGTAAAGGGACTGCACTCTCCTTCAAAAGACTCTGACCTGGCAGCAGACCAGAGCGCATATTATACGACCCTATAATATCGCTATGTTTTGGCGAAAGAGAAAGTTTTAAGCGCGCAAGCGTCGCTTTCCCAGTCCTTCCAGAACTCTCTGCCTCCCTCTCTCTCTCTCTCTCTCTCTCTCTCTCTCTCTCTCTCTCTCTCTCTCTTTATCTCTCTCTCTCTCCCCCCCACTATGAAAGTCTAAGATAAAATAAATCCAATAGTTGAATATCATTCAATGTTCGAAATTTCAATGGAATTATTTCAATAAAGCTCTTTTAATTAGGTGAAACTTTCGACTAATGTATATATGTAGATAATATAGTTTGGGCGCGGCATAGAGGGGGCCGTAAGACTGAGAGGTACACAGCTTCACTAAGGATTTTCTTGTCACTTTTCTCCTGACGCGACCTGCTACGACATCTATACACACGCATGTCGAGGTCTGATCGTACTGATGAATCGTGTTCGAGAAAGGAAACTTCCATAGGGCCCATCTATTTTATCTGCATAGATTGGTTGAATACTTTAAGAATACAGTTTAATTATTTTGTTTAGCTATACAGGTAGTATCTTTTGCTCCTGCCCCTGGAACAAACAACTGTGCCGGTTAGCGATATTTGGCACTTTTTGATTTACAGCCAACGGTCAACGGTCTACGGCCTGTAGACCTACTAGTTGAACTGGAATGTCATTGCCCCGCTCTTTGACCTGCATGCCTTACCTGAGTTGGCTCGTTATAATAGCAGACGAAAATGAAATGTCATGTCAAGAGCGTATTAAGTTGTTTCAAAAAGCATCCCACCTTGACTTCTTCGTAATAGTCACATGTGCTAAATCTAGATATGTAACCTGGAGTTTAGTTCCTGTTACCGACACCATAGAGATTAGCTCTCGTGTCTCGAGCTTAGAAATTATGATAATTTCTGCGTAAAGGCTCCGAAAACGGTTATCGAGAGGATCGTACATAAGTCGAGTGAACTTTATTTTAATTCTACATCGATCGTAAATCTAATAAATAAAGTACTAAAACATCTTTGTGCGCCACTCTCGCCTAATTCCAATCACTCGTTCCACAACCGATAGATACCTACACACAGAAGAAACAAAAACTTGATAGAAAATGCATTAAATCCGGTCTAACTATGTCAACCACTTAAAAATCACCGAGACGAATCGACGTTTTAATCAGCGTGCGGCCCCACAGCGTCGATCCTAAGTTCCTTTCCTGCTTCTACTGCGCGCGGGCAAAAAAACGCGACACCGATGCGCATCGCGGCGCTCGTTGTGCTGCGTCGCCCGATTTTTTGCCCGCATAATGCCCTTTTGTCGAGCCGGCATGGCGGCCGTCTCGGCTTCATTCATTCGATCGTCGCTCCGAAGCGTAACCGACTCATTGACCGCGCGTCTTCATTCAGCGGGGGCTTTTATTTATCGTCGATTAAACAAATGGCCCATTCAGCGTCCGTGGCGAGTCGCGGATTTGAAAAAAAGCGCAATTACGCGTGCGCGCTGGCTCTCGATTCTATGCGTGCCATGTGTGTGTGTATATGTATATACGTCGACAATAAGATGGCTTCCTTTGTTTGGGGCCGAGGGAGAGAGGGGGATGGAGTGTTTAAATTTGATGGCGAATTGGATGCTTTTGTTTTTTTCTTAATGGTTTTGGGAGTTGGCATTGTGGAGGTTGAAAGAGGGAGGAGGTTGTGTATTTCGTGGAGTGGGTTTGGGTAATGAAGTAATGGGTGAGTTTTGTTATATAACTTGGGCAGGATTGTCGACTGTATAATAATAGCATTAGTTTTTTGATTGTAAAAAAAGTAAAATAGTTAGAGTGTTGGCGTTAGGAATTATATTTATATGTATACTAGCCATTCAATAACTATTCAATTAAATTTTAATTCTTATTGCCTTGTTATAGTATCATGGAGAAAAATAGTATTGGAAAAATTACCATATCTGATTATAAATGTGGGATAGACTCGAATTTTTCCTTAAAAATTGCCATAATTTTTATGGTAAAAATTCTGATTAATTTATGGCAATTTTGTTGAGGATTTGCGTCTCTCAACTTTTACAATCAGACATGTTTATACTTACAACATTTTTCTCTGTAGAAAACGGAGTATATACGACTCAGTTTTCAATTTGATGTCACTTGTATTATTGTAAAATCCTTTCGAGAATATAGCTCTGTCCATTAGCCGAAGAATTGTTCCGTATAACTACAAAGAAAAGAGCACCATTATATTTAAAACCTACAATATAAGGAATGACAAAATCAACTTCATTTTGCTATAAGTATTTTCCTTTTACACTAGACCTCAAGAGAAAAATTAAATCAACACAACGTCCCCTAAAAGCGCGCCCACTCATATACGCACCATCACTTCCAATAATAGAACTCCCCAATTATCGAAGACACATCGATCGGACTGCCCATCCAGTGCGCGCCAGAGATAAATAACGAATGCACTCCAGCGAAAGCGAAATGGCGCGAACGCTCAGACGGTAGAAAATAAAAAAAGAGGTTAATGCCGTTTTCTCTCATTTTCTCTCTCTCTCTCTTCTTTCGTCATTTGCCCCCCACTCACGATCGCCGTGCGGAGACGAATTACGCGGCGCGCACGAAATCTCCATAATTCCGGATTACAGTAAATGACAGCTTTTAGCGCTGATGCGGAGTTTATACCGTGCGGTCTGTATTATTTTAAGAGCGCGCCGCCGGCGGCGGGGCTGGTTAGTCTCTTTATACCGGTGGCGAGCGCGTTTTTTAGAGAGAAAAATTGAGCGAGTTAATTAGACTCGAGTCTTTTAATGCTGAATTTCCGGGAGAAGTGTATAACGACGAGAGAATCACGAGCCGATTAATTTGTCGTCCTTTCGGCTTGGGTATATATATACGTGTTTCGGCGGGGATTCGTTAGGGTTCGGTGTGTATATACACTCGTGATTGCCATAGTGAGTATAAAAGTGTTGTAAAATGTGATTTTATATAAGTTTGATTAGAATTTATAGTGGCTAGAAAAAAAAATCTCAAAAAGCGGTTTTTTAGTATACCTAGATATATTAGCAATCAGATATAGGTACATTTATTTAGACGATAATATTCAATATAACAGCTTCATTTCTAATATTTCAATATCAGTACGAAAAAATTCAATAACAAAAATGTATAATATACCAAAGAAAAAAAAATGATTCTATTTTGTGTATACCTATATGAATTACTTGCTCCAACTATACCTAGAAAACTAAAACCGGCCCTACATCGCGGCACGCACCGCTTAATTACAATCAAAAGCTCGCCAAACGAGACCCGCTCTTTTTTCTATCACAGCACAGAGATCCGCTCCAAGGTCGCAGCATCTCGCCCAAGATTTATGCATCTTTGATTAACCCGCATCTTTCGTCGCGCCGACCGTGTCTCCTCCTCCTCGTCTTCTTCTTCTTCCCCCTCCGTCCAATTTCTCTGATTGTCCCACAGCTCGCGCGCACGCACGCACTATACACACGCAATTATCAGCGTCTTCTTCTCCTTCTGTCGTGTTCCCCCTCTCTCTCTTTCGCAAATAATTGCGCTTAACGATCGTCACAATCAAACTAACGAATATAAGCCTCCCTCCCCGCATTAATTACGCGGCGCGCGCGTGCTCGTCAAATCAATATAGGCGCGCGCGAGCGAGTGTGGAATGCGAAATCCAAACAACAACAAAAAAAAAAGAGCGGCAGGGGAGAGAGAGCGAAGGAAAACACGTGTATGGTTAAAATCATGCGCCTCTCTTGATTGCATCATCAGGAGAACGCGATGTATATACACGTGTATGTGTGTATGTATAGACAGCGAAGTCGAGCGGAAAAAGCGAGAGGAGGGAGAGAGAGAGAGAGAGCGTTTAACGAACCGGAAGTTCGCGGAGCGTCGGACAATTAGGCGAGAGAGAGAGAGAGGAGGGAAAGAGAAGCGACCGTGAAACGAAACGAAACAATATATCGGAGCCAAGCAAGCGAGCGAGAGAGAGAGAGTCAAAACATCCTGCGGTTAGGGAGTTTCTTGTTTATCTTTGGACGGGAAAGAGTCGGCATCGTAATAAGGCATGACCGTGCGCGCCCGCAGCGAGATGACGCTGCAGCCGCCTACTTTTCTAATTTCGTGCGAGAACGAGTGAGCCCGCGCCTGCGCACGTGGACGATTGTGCGGAGAGAGAGAGGAAGTTCGCACGTGCGAGATTTCTTCCGGCCGCTGCTGTGTTTGCTTTGGATTCTTTTGGGAATTGGAGATGGCAGCGTGTAGTGCGTTTGAAGTTGAATGATGAGGAATAATTATGAGCGAGGTGCTGGCGAATGTTTCGTATATATATGGGATTGAGATAAATATTGACTTTTGATTATAAATGTTTTTAAAGTATATTTTCATGATCATGCCTTTCCTAGTAAATTACTGGATTTAATAGAAAAATGGTAATTATATGAAATACGGGTACATATAAAATACTCTTGCTAATTCTAAGTAATTCGAAACGAAACATTAAATTTTTCAATACATTAGCTTGCGTGTATAATATGTTCATTTGTAGCCGGTCGTAAATTCGAACAATAACAACTTGAAATCGATGTGGAACTTAAACCTTGCATTGTATTTTACCTCAACCTTAGTTCGTTAAAAAAAAGCTAATACAATTTTCAAAACTTTATACAACAATCTTGACGATGATGCAATAATGATTTAACCAGACTATATTTACCCACATTTTCCGCTCAGCCGCTCCGGTCCCCCATTACCGTGCCGCTCAAACAAAATTATATACAGCAGGCAACCGACCTATATATACATATACACTCTGCGAATCGCCGCGGTCTGGTCTTGACAACTCGCTCGCTCTCTCTCGCAGCGCGGACCAGACGTCAACCTCACCCCCGGCGTGCGCTCGCAACGTCCGACAGATCGATAAACGCGATTAATATATAATAATAATAGAATTATTATTTCGGCCCAGGGTATAATCGAATTATTCATCAACTGCCGCGCGCAATTACACGCCACCACCGTGGTATACCCCTTTGACAAAAATCCAATTAAGCGGCGGTCGAAGCGTGCGCCGAGAGATATCGCGATTAATAAGCGGCACGCGAAAGTGCGTAATTCCGACGGGTCGTTAGGGCTTTCTTCGCGGGCAGAGAGAGAGAGAGAGAGTAACGAGGCTGACCCTAATCCGATATTTGGAAGCGCGCGCGGAAAAGTTCGCCGCGGACGTGAGCGGAAGGGTTGGGAGAGGCGCGCACATACGGGCTGATGAGGCAAGGAGGTGGAGGAGTGGAAGGGTTGAGAGGAGACGAGAGCGGAGTGCAAGAGGAAGAGAGAGAGAGTCTGTGAAGGATTCGCTAGCGAGCGTGTGGTGTATATATGTAGGGGAAAGGCGGAGAGTTGGGGAGTTGCGAGGTAACTATGTCTATTCTGATGTTTTCGAAGAAGAAATATAGTGGAGGAAAAGTTGCGAAGTAGGTGTGTGGTTTAATGGTTGTTTAAAAAAAAGATTTGCAATGATAATTGGATAAGCTTTTGTTCGAGGAAACGTCTTTTATAAGGTGTATTCTTCTTTCGAGAAGAAATTTTCACAGGAACAGGCAGTTCATTTACTGAAAGTGGATGGTCCTTTTTCAGGATGTTTCTTTGACTAAAATGTTATTTATACAATATTAGTTAAATTAGAAAAAAATCTTGTGGAGAGTAAGTATTTATAAAGGAATTTCGTTATTCTTTAAAAAACATTACGACTGGGTCGTCGCAAATATAAGATTACTTTGTTACCATAAGAAAATATCTACTTATTTTTAAAGATTTGTTCTACATAATTATAGTGATTCCCAATTATCTACTTTACCAAAAAAAATCCAATTTTTAATATTTTTTCCAACTCGACTATTAGCTATAATAATTTAAAAGTCCATTTAACCTACCAAGTCACCAGTTTATCCAAAACATTCAAATACGTCTCAAACAATTCGAATCCCACCGGCGAAATCAATCAAAAAAATTCAGCCTCTTTTTTTAACAAAAAAGAAGAATTATCAGCCGACGGCGCAACCACACCACCTCGTAATTTTCAAAGCCCACGGGCCACCCAAACCCTGACCTCTCTCCTCCCTCTCTCACTATCTATCTCTCTCATCCCCGCGCACGCGAGCCGCACGAAAAATCCTTCCCTCCCTCTCTCTCGCAAAAACGCGAGGCGGAGAGAGAGAGAAGACTGCCGAAAGGGGGGCAAGCGAGCGCTGTGGCAGGGGAAAAAAGCGAGAGCTAGCTAGCGAGCGCAAGTTGCGGCGCTGATTGCACCACAAAGGGTGCAATTATGCGGCCCTCCGGCAATCACCACGCATTCTGGCCGCGCTCGCTCGCTATTTGACCCGGCAGCAACTCGCCCCTTTCTTGGCTGATTCTGCGCGCGCGCGGCGCAATCAGCGTGTGCGTGAAAAAAAGAGAGCCTGGTAATGAGCGATTGTTGAATGGGATGTGTGTGTGTGTTGTAGTAGAGAGGAGGCTTCTTATTTACTTTTGAGGGTGTCGTGGTTCGATTGCAGGGGGTGGAGGTAGTTGATTGGTGGGGGAGTAGTTTTTGCAAGTTCTGTTTACACGGTTGGACATTTTTTGGAAACGAGGTGGAAGTTTTATTACACTGCGGGCTTGGGTTTCTTGCGCGTATGCGGTTTTGATTGGTTCGGGCTGATCGGTTTACATTTTTATTGAGAATGAAACGAACGAGTTTCGGTTGTGTAAAAATAGATAGAGTTATATTTTTTATTTAGTTCAGTCGATAATCGTTGAGGCGTTTGATCATTATAACTTATTGGGACTCGGCCATTTTTCTCAAAAAACTTCGATGAAAATAAATTATAAAATTTTTCCATTAACGAAAATAAAAAGAATAAACGTATTTTATAACCTCAACTCTCTCATAATTTCCCAAACAAATTCAGCCACATGTTACCGCAGCTATCACCATTCCACTTTCCTCCCATCCGTCTACTTCATAAACAGTCCAAAAACATCACCCCAAAAATCTCACTTTCTCAAAGCCCCACCGCCACACAACCGCACAGACTTCTTCCTCTCGCATCCATCGCGTCTCGTGCAACCCACACCTTCATCTCCCTTCCGACCGTACTTCTCCCAAAAAACGCCACTGCATCAGCACCGACAAGTGCATAGTGACACTCGCAGCTCCCGAAAATCTCTCACAGCTAACTACATACATATACGCTACGACCCACACGTCGACGACGTTATAAAAACTCAATTAAGTAGGTGCACGAGTAGCGGTGCGACCTCCCGGAGAGCCTAATGGACGCGCCGGGGATAATTGAGCCGGCCCTTATTTATGCAACGCGCGCGCTAGAGGACGACGGCCAGCAGCTGCGGGAGCTCGTTACGCTGCGACGAAGAGATCGCGCGGAGGAGGTAGAGAGAGAGAGAGAGCTTGTTTGGCGCGATGGGTGGGAGTCTAGAGAGAGTAGATGTGGGTAGTTTGCTTCTTCGTTGCGCTGCTGCTGATGGTGTTTGGATTGGCTGGCGCTGGTGGAAATCACGCGCGCGGACAGTTTTGTTAACGAGTGAGCGACGGATCGGAAATTGTGTATACCTTTTTCTTTTGTTCGCTGATGGGGTGGTTCGTATTGAGGTGAATTTTTTTAGGTGTGTTTGTGAAAAAGTTAGAAATGAAGGGGTGTATGAGAAAAATTAAGGGAAAATAAGATACGATTGGTGTATATATTATGTGGTTTTATTGAGAAGATAATAAAAAAATTAATGTTAACAGTTGTACGAAATTAATTATACAAAATTAAATGGCGATTCTCTGGCAAAATCGAGCGTATCCCGTTGCAGTTTAATTATTGTTACTAAATATCAATTAATATTATTAATGAGATTATATACAAAATTGAATTGCCTTTACCCCTTTTGCGTCTAACTACCGCCTATTTTAGGTATACCATCCGTTATCAATTTATAATTATTTAATTATAATAATATCGAAAGCACAAATTTCAATACACGTATACAAATCCTTTACTGTCGTTACCACACATTTCATTTTGTTACGTTATAATATAGATGTAAATGTATTTAAAAAAGATTTTCAATCAAATTTTAATATTTACAGTAACAATTATGAATTGTGTTAAACTTTGAGATTATAATTACAAAACGTACTTTATAATATCATTATTTGTTCAGTCTGTTCTGAAATTTTGTTGTTAAAGCTACGAAATAATTGTAATATCATTTATATTGATTTCAAAATTATCAAAATAATATGAACATTTCTTAAC
The DNA here is from genome assembly GCA_900474355.1 of Torymus geranii. NCBI lineage: Eukaryota > Metazoa > Arthropoda > Insecta > Hymenoptera > Torymidae > Torymus > Torymus geranii. Next base: position 10,015 of record UCWB01003089.1, read on the forward strand.
GGTAAGTATAGCAGAGTTACAAAATTTTATTCAACAAACAGCATTTATGCTTACAAGAATATCTATCATTACATACAAAGTTTATCTACAACAATAACAGAACCAAAAACTCCGTCACAAACAAATAATTTATTCACCATAGCCCCATAATTCGGCTTAACCTCCCATTAACCACAGCCGCCATAACTCAAACTCTCAAAAAGTCATTAAAACCAAACGCACTCATCTTCCCCCGCGCCTTCCGGAAAACGCCGGCGTCGCCCTCGAACTAAAACAACTCTTACGCTGCTGGTACGCCTTTCAAGACCCGCGCCATTCGTTAAACAAATCCCGTCGCAAGTAAAAGCGCATCGCTCCTTGCTATGCTGCTTTCCCACGCTCGAAATACCTCGAGCGTCTCAGCTGACTCGGTGAAATCGAATCACGGACGCGACGCGCGGCTCGTAAAACTAATCTGCGCGCGCAAGAGAGAGACGGCGCCAGTGTAATGCGCCCGCACGCGCGCTGAGTTTTCGCGCGAGTATTGTGCACAGGGCGGAGAAGGATGAATGAGGGTGATGCGATTTCGGTGGAGCAAGGTGGAGGTGGTTAAGGGTCGTGGAGTGTGGTTAATTGAAGAGTTTTTCAGTTTAGGAGCTGGAGAGAGAGATGAGGTATAAGGGAGTATGAGAACATTGAATTGTTGATATTTATTGTACTAGAATTGAGTGAGGGAATTTATTTATTTATTTATTTCTTTTTTATTAATCGAAAATACATGTATTTTATTTATTACTTATATAAATTATAAGTAGAAGATTTTTCTTTTATATAAAGTAATTTGGGTAATGGGAAATGTGCCAATTCTTTTTAAGAGAATTATAAAAAAATTCTGATATTTATTACTCTTTGATAATAAGCTCCAGCTATTAATCAATGAATTAATTAATGCGTTAATATTTTATGAACCCTATACTATAGGTATTATACAACTTTAGTATAGATTTTATTTAAGAATATTTAAAAAACTCGAATTATAAGTGACTATTTCAATATCTTTTCATTTCAACCGTACTAAATTTTAATTGGTTTCTCGATAAGTATAATTCCCCGTACTTATCCAGATACCACAATCTAATCTAAACCCACGAAAAATGCATATCCCCATACTACAACGCAGTCAAATCCACGTCCTCACTACAACTGAGAAAATCCGCTCAATTAGAAAAAGCACGATGGGCTCCGATATTCCCCATATCTCGAGTGGGCACTATATACATATTATACGACACGCGTGCTCATGCGTCTCCAGATAAAAAGGGACGCGCGTGGAGTGCAGCGAACTCGAGCCGAGAAAGACACGTTCCAGATGCACGAGCAGAAGAAGAAGAAGTCGCGCGTGCGCGTATATAAGTGAGAGACAGGAAGAGGCGCATTAAAACCGCTAATCCGCGAGGTATAGTCGGGGACGTTTAAGAGGGCGGATATTTTTAGGTATACACGCGGCTATATTATATGGGTATAATGCTGGGATTGATTGCGGAAGGAAGTGTGGGAATTTTTTTCTCCTCGTGTATATATTTAGAGAGCCGCGCGAGGTTGAGTGAGTTGTTACCGCGCGAGGGGATATAAAGTTCCTCGAGGATGAAACTAATCAGACATACACTGCGGTGTTCGGAATTTATATTTCGTCTGGTTTTAATTTTAATGTAATATTTTTGTACTCCACTTGTTGTTTCTACTATAAAAATAAAAATTTAACATTTCGATAGAAAACTACAATTTTTACCGTTATACCTTCAAAGAATCGCCCGCGCTTGTGATATTAATAGCCAGAAGATATAATTTCGTATCTAAATTCCTCGAACTAAACCCCAACCATCGTAATCTCCATTACAAAACGCCGCACCCGCAGAGAGAAAAAAACACGCGCATCCCCACAGCTATATATCGCCTATCCAAAGACAACAACAATACTGCTGCGCATCCTCGAGGTTCTAAAAACTCCGCCCGGGCGTGTATCGCTCACGCTAAGACAACACACGCTCGTGCCACGTGCGCGCGTCAAAATAAATCCTGCAGGGCCCGAAGAGAGCAAACACACATGCGCTGCAACGACGGGCCCCGAAAATTTCACGCTGCGCGCGCGCAAATATTAGCCCCGGGGATTTTGGGACCGGTGGTGACAAATGGCTCGAATCGCTGTTTGCAGTGTTATAATAATTGTTGATATATACAGGCGGAGGGATTTTGGGATAAGAGAGAGCGAGCAACTGGTGGATGGGTTTTTTCTTGGTGTTTGTTAATGCGCGTTGAGCGGATGATCGAGAGACGGGATTCCGGTGATAATGAGGGGTGCTGTTCCGAGGTGCAGCTGGTGACGTGAGAAACGTTTTGGGAGAGGTGTGTGGAAGTGAAGTTTTGGGAGTTTCGTGAAACGGAATTAGTAGTTTGATGTGAATACATAAAAATACTGTATACATAAATTATACTTACAGTGACGAATAAGAATTTTTTATGATATACATATTGTCAAGAATTAATAAGCTAAAATGCAAAGTTGACGTCCCAATCCATCAACATTCACCTATAATCACGTATATCAGCACATCATCTTCCTCATAACCTGCCGTCACAAGGCAACCCCAATTAAGACACACCGGATACTACAGCCCTCCGTTACAAAAACTTGGCAATTCCAATATACCCCGCGCAAACGAAGACTCTCTCCCTTCGCCAACGCAATAACACAGCCCCTGGTCTCCTCGGCCAGCCATATTTCACAACGCGTGCACCTCCGCGAACTTTAATAATATTCGTTCCATCAGGTATGGGCCAGTGCGCGTATTAAGTCGCCTGACGCTGCTCGCTCGCGAGAATGAGACGTGTAATAAAGCGAGTTTTTAATTTCCACGCGCGGGCGGCACCCCTACCCCACCGAGCTGGCCTGTCGGCCTCCGGTATTACTAGATAAATCACCCGACAGGCAATAACCCCGCGCCGTATTTACGCGGCCTGGGAGCTTCGAATGCGAGAGGTATAGCGTAGAAAAGAGAGCTGCTGCGGTGGTTGCGAGTTTTAATAAACGCGAGAGCAGGTTGATTC
>UCWB01003090.1:0-13094 GCA_900474355.1 Torymus geranii
GATATAGCAAGATTTCTTGATATTGCATTAAGCCTTGCCTCAAAATTCAAGACAATGATCGGTATAATATTTCTATACAGTTTTCGATACAATATCAAGGTTGGGGTGGCAAGAATAAAAAGAATCTTATCTTGTCTTGAAAATAACTAAACATTTTCTAATAATTTTTCTAAAACAATCATTTAACTCTCACACAAAGGCGTATTCATTAACTCAATAAACTTCGGTAGTTGCTGATGACCATCTACTAACGAGATGTTCCAGTGATAAAACCTAGCGGGGTGGTCGGTGACACGTTCCTATATCCCCTTGGGCCGGCTTACTTAGGTTCGTGAGGCCACAGGAAGGGGGTGCGCCGCCTGGAGACGACCCACGAACTAAACTCTGACGGGCAGCACATATATGGCGGGAAAAAACAAATTTTAAATTTGGCATTTATTTATACCTTTACACCGAAATTTTATTGTTTTTGTATTATACCTAATATATTTGTATATTAAATTATGTTCAGTTATACGTTATTCATAAAATTTAGTAAATTCGAAACTTAAAAGTTTCTTTAAGTTAAAGACATTCTTAACAGTAAATCATTTAAAATGGACTGACGCAAAAGTTCTACGCAAAAAGAAGCAGTTGTTGAGACACGCTCATTTTTTTAATAATTCACTCTCTTACTGCCGCACGTCTACGTAATTCAGTTTTGTGTGTGGGCCTTGCGTCTGCAGGCTATTTGGGCTCAAGAATCTTTCAAATAATCGACTCGACTACAGTCGCACGTCTCCATGACTTCCTCTTCTACATGGACTTCGCATTCCCCGGCTATTTGGGCTTAAGGTGGTTGGAGGGTTTTCATTGATGTCAACTTAAAGAATTTTTTACAATGATTTATACATACCATGATACAAGCAACGATATACATTAAAGGTAAAGGTGTTAAGATGACGAAACAAAATTTTTTGAAGGACATTTAATTATTATTATAACTAGTTACCGTCACCTAGAAAAAAATTCAACAAAATATGGCAATCATTTTGACTTTTTATCCAATTTAGATTTCAAAACCGACATTTTCTTTCTTGTTCAATTTCAGGGGTTGTTTCTCAAACAATGGATTGTAACTTTGAAGATTTGCAGGTTTAGATAATTGTCTCATTTTTCCTGTGGAACTACCCCTGAAATTGAACAAGGAACAAAATGAAGGTTTTGAAATCTACATTGGATAATCTTTTTTCATTATCATAACACCTCTACCTTCAATGTATGTTGTTGCTTGTATATCATAGTATGTGTCAAAATCATTGTAAAAAATTCTTTAAGTTAACGTCAATCAAAATCCCTGAACCTCCTGTAGTCTTTTTTAAATAAGCAACTCGCTTACTGTAACACGTCTGCATAACTCTAATATGATCAAGAATTTCAAGACAAGACAATAATACTGTTCATATTGACTGGCAAGACCAAGACATGAGATAAATTTTTAAGAATTTACAAGAGCGAGACAATAATTACGCAGAAATATTGTATTGTTTTGCTCTGGTGCAGCCCTAGTTATTTCTTCGGGGTATGTGGTGTGAGAGAGGGTGATTACGAGGAGTTGGTAGATTTAGCATGCATGCATTGTTTTATTGCTGTGGTGGTTAAAAAAAATGGTTAAATTACTGCTTGAAATTTAATAAAAGGGCCCGTGGTTCGGCACTGGGTAATACAAATGGCGCAGTAATTAAACGCCGCGGTAGTGTCGTAGATCAAAGGTATACATGCAGCGCTGGTCGAATATATTTAGAGGCTGCGCTCGCAGTATGGATTTTACATTAACAGTTGAATGACCGCGCGTGGCTAAAAATAATATCGAATTCAATGCGAAGCATATATATATTACTTGTGTAATTATAAAGGCTCATCGTCAGCGCTGCACCAGCTAATTAGCATTCGCATTTTATTTATTATTATACATACGCAGCGCAATTTGTTCATCTCGTTACAAAATTTGACGATGATATACCTAATAAAGATATTGTTACGTGTGAGAGGGTTCTTGAGTTCCCGGCCACTGGCCACTCTGAGTTACGCACCCGGAGAGGTTTATTTTACTTGAAATAAGTAGTCAAAAGGCAGAAAGTATAATTCAATTGACAGTATTTATTAATACTCAAATGCGCGAGAGAGAGTTGTCCTAGTCGTGTGTGAGTGTTCGTGCGTGGCGCGGATGAATCGTCGTGGTCGTGGTTTCCCCGTAGCTGGCTAATCTCTCCGCGACGCCGGATGCATCGCTTTTTATACCCTCGAGGCGAGGTCTCCCTCTCCCGTTATTAATTGCAGGTGGGGATCGACTGCACGTGGACTTCGTTCTTCTGCTGGTGCCGATCTTGCAATTTTCGGTCGCATGGCCATTTTGACTGATTCCGCTTTCCTCGCGTCTCGGACGTGGCGCAGTCGCGAATGTTCTCGATGCTTCGAATGCTGAATCGCAGTTTCTGCATGTATGACCGAACTCGCGTGTAGAATGCTTCCACACGTAACAATATTAATAAAGTTTTTCATAATATTTATTTCACGTTTTTAATTTATCTCGAAGCTTCGTGTACCGAATTAATTTTCCCATGAAACTCAATGTTTCAAAATATCACATCGGACGCGTTTATATATGAACGTGCGTATTATATATATTTAGCTTTGAAATGAATCCCTCTGATTAAAATTATATTCACGTCTTTTCATACTCTCCATTCTCCCTTACAATAAAATATCCCGTCAAGCCCTCATTATAGAAACAAACATTACATCCGTATTCCTGCATACGCACACCCCTCTGAAAAATTCTCATCATCCCTCAAAATTAAACTCTTCCGCAGCGGCACTCAGACTCTCTCTCTATACCCCCGAAAAAAGAAAATAATCAAACCAAAGCCGATTACTCAAAACCCTCGGCGCGCACTCAGGACATACATTAATACAGAAATTCCGTAGCCGGCGCGACGCGGCCGCCGAAAAAATCCCCGCTTGAGTAATATACGCGCGAATCAGCCAAATGAGGTCCTCCTACTCCCTCTCTGAAACCCCTAGCTCTCGTTTTTTCGCGCGCGGGGGCACACACAGACCGCGCCGCGCGACTTATCGATCTTTCGTCTCGCCCCCTCTCGTCTGGTTCTCTCTCTCTCATCCCCGCGCGCCGCTCGCTGGATCCATTAGCGGCGATGCCCGTAATTCACAGGGAGAGAGCTCCGGGTTTCTCCGACTCTGTGTTTTCGCCGCGTAAATATTGCACTTTTGGTCTCGAGGGTGAGAGAGAGGGAGTAGCGTTAATTAATCTGCGTGGAGGAGGAGGTGGAATTTGTCGTTGATGGGGGGGGGGGGGCGAAGGAGGTTATTGGTTTCGGGGTGAGGGCTGTGCAAGGGTGATGGGCAGCAGACGGCTGCGAGATGGATACGATTTTAGTGGGGGATGGGGATGGGAGATGGCTGGAATGTATGCTGGGTATATTATAGTGGGTTGGAAAGTGATCGGTTTTCATATTTCGAGCTGGATTAGTGGACGATGCTTCGACGCGTTTACTATAGCGTTTTATGGGTTGAGTGGGTTTTTATTAATTTTGATGGTTTATTGACGGTATTACATTATTGAAGAATGTAGGGGGCTGTTGTAAAATAACCGAATATAATCAAGTGTATATTCGATTTTTAAAAGAATACTGTTATTTTAGATGAATATTTATTCTCTCAATTGGAAATAATAAACGATATACGTTTTTATATTGTAAACAACGTGAGATGAAAGTTTAAAGAGAATTTAGAATCTGATTTAATGTCTACATGATCGATTGATAAAAATAAAAAAAAATTGAATTATTACGCGAAAGGTCAATATTTGTAAACGTCCATTACAGCGGGCTTATATTTTTCTTTGATCAAAATTGTACTATTTAATACACAAAAGAGTAGAATTGGAATTCCGATGGTTATCTTGATTTGCCCCATTTTACTAACACCATACATTATACGTTAAATTTATATTTACATATTCATTAACATATGAATTCAGCTGCTCTCCTCGCGTCACATTGCCGTTAAATATCCTTATCACTCATACGAATTTCACGTAAATAATCAACCAAACCCAGAATACGAAAAAAAAACTATTCAACTCTTTTTCTCCATTAAATCATCTTATTACATTAATCACTTAAAACTTTTTCTCCCCGAAAAATCCTCATTATCCTCACTTACTACCGCAATTTAATAAGCAATTAACCGTAAATTAAACAACATTCTGCCCGCTCTTATCCCTGCGTATCCGTAATCCATCCTCCTCCAAACAGCTTGTAAACACCGCGCACGTACCTTATACCTCCACACACACTCTCTTGAGCAACTTTTTGCTCCGATCTAACCGACGTCGGTGCTCGTTAAAACTTATATATACACACATGTATACACATACACCGGCGGCGACCTTCGGGTTCACCAGCTGACCGTGCCTCTCCGACAGGTGTGTGTATATACATGCGGGACGACGTTAGGATCAGCAGCAAGCAGCACCTGCGCACGCGAAAAAATGTCGGGCATACTTTCGGATTACAAGGCAGCCGCGTACTTATACACGTGCGTACAGTGGCACGCGCGCCAGCGAGCGAGCGTTTATTTAAAGACGATATTTTCGGTGACGGGAGAGAGAGAGAGGTTGTTAACTTTGCCGAGTCCGGATTCTCTCCTTCATTTCGCTGCGGGCGTATGTGATTGCGCGCACGCGCGTATGATTACGCTGCCGCTGCTGCGCGCGCGCGGCGTCCGTGAAAATTAATTGGCCGAGAGGTGGTCGTAATGACCGCGCCGGCTGATTGAGGGTTTTTTGCGATTGATATATGGATGCTGAGTGGAGGAGGTATTTTTGGCACAGGTGATGATGTTTGCTTGTACGAAATTATTGCAAATTGCGCGCAATTTCGGCTCCTATGTAAGAATTGTTGTCAGCGGGCGGTCGTGCGATCTGTGTGTGGATGTTTATTGTTTTTCTTTATATATCTGTGGCTTTGAGGCATAACTACATAAATCCACTTTTAGAGTTTTTGAGAAATTATTGAGGTTTAATGTTCAAACTTGTTTGTAAGATCGGTAGAAACGTGATAGAGTAGGATGCTGTACGACTCAATTGATACATTCAACGCACATAGGAAATAAACTGATAAATAAACATAAGCTAATATTTTATCATTAAAATTATACGAAATTATGATGTATTATGTTAAAATATTTCGTTAACTGTAGAAGGTAAAATAATTTAAATTTAGTTTTTTTATACTCGTATGAAAAAAGCCTGCAGGATTTCCTTACAGACATTCTGCAAGAAATCCTGCAGAAATATCTGTAAGAGATTTCTACAAATTTTTCTCCCACACGAAAATTCTGCAGAAATTTTTGCGAAAAATATTTCGTATCTGTACAATAAAAATGAATTATATTTCCTCTTAATTATTAAAACGTCAAAGCTGGCGGATGGTATAACACTCACATTGGGCGTTTTAAACGCCTGCATTGATTTTTTTCCTATGGATAGACTCCAACAGCTTTAAAAATGACTGTTTTGTTTACTTTAATTTACTTAAAGAAATGTCATTGGACCATTTTTTTACCTATTTTTTTCCTTCTATTTTTTTGTTCGAATTCTCTACTGCTGATAATTTATAAATTTAATATAAAATTTCGTTTCTTAATTAATAGAAATTATTCCTTTCCTAAAATTCCTGAACCTTAGTATAGGCGTAACCTTATGTTATAACCTTACTTATAACCTTATGTTTTTTCGGAAAAATGGGAGTTACGAAGACGTGCGACAGTGAACGAATCAATTATTTAAAAAATTCTTAAAGCCGAATAGCCGAAGTCTGCGAGTTTCACGCAAAAAGAAGCAATTATTGTGACACGCAGACTTTATAATAATCCACTTTCTTACTGTCGCACGTCTGCGTAACTCACTTTTGGGCGTGGGCCTCGCGACCACAGGCTATTTAGGCTCAAGAATCTTTCAAATAATCGACTCTATTACAGGCGCACCTCTGCGTGACTTCCTCTACTTTGTGGACCTCACGTGCCCGGACTATTAAGGTTTAAGACTTTTTTTATATAATTGACTTGTTGTTGACCTTTGTGAGATCTTTTGTAATGATTGACTTGCTTACTGTCAGACGCCTGCTTGACTCCAATATGATCAAGAATTTCAAGACAAGACAATAATATTTTTCATATTGACTGACAAGACCAATACAAGAGAGAAATTTTCAAGAATTTACAAGAGCGAGACAATAATTACGCAGAAATATTGTATTGTCTTACTCTCGTGAAGCCCTAACTTAGACACATGTATTATGTGCACGAGCTTTCTGGCATATATACTCACTATAAGATCTTATTTCTGAGTAACACGACTACACACATCTTCAATTTGTATATACGCTGAGACATCAGAGATTCCTTAATATCATCCCTTAAATCGACTTGGCGGTTGTCGCCCTGACGTAAATGGGTTAACCGAATTTATAAGGAAACGTATCTTGAACATCTATCAGGATTAACTAGTTAAAGTCAAAATTAGCGAAGTTTGGCCAATCATATCTGACCCACTTACTATTAACCACAGAGAGCAGAGTGTCATCTCATAAAACTATACTTGTACATGAATAGTAAATGGAAATTTTACTTCTTTTCTTTAAACGTATTACATGGTCATATCGTTTCTAATAAAATACCGTTATATAACTAATATAATTAAAACTTATTATAACTTGTGATCATGTACAAATTGGTGGCTAAGACTTTAACAAATTTATTATCTTAAATGATATTAATGCTTATTTCGTTATTTTATTGAAACTACCCTAAAATTTTTTCAAATTTTTATACTAAACCCGAATATGATATGCTTTACGATGACGGATTCTAAATAAAAATTGATAAACTCTTATGAAATAATATCAAGCACACTGCATTAAGCACAATTATGTAAAACATCAAGAAACAACATATTTTTACTCTATGTTTCGATTGCGTTTTCACTTCCGCTATATAGAGAATAAAAACAAGCGACGCTCAGGTTTGTCGACTAATGAAGAATAACGCAATTAAAATGTTAATATTTTGAAAATACACACTCCATGGCAATCTCCATCCCGACTATTCTCTTTTACCCCTCTCTCTCATGTGCACACACACACACATGCACCGTTTCTAATTTCACCGAGCATATAGTTCCAGCCGTTGCGCTGGCACCTCGCATTCCGCCCCAGAAACTCTCTCTCTCTCTCCCGCCTGCCACTGTAATAATCGCCTGGCACTACACAAAAACGATCCACCGCTTTCCTCTTGCACCACATACGCACACACATAAGGATTTAAAAGAAAAGGCAAAAGAACATCACGCGCGGGATGGAAAAATCGACAGGGGTGAAATTCGCGCTGTGTTTACTCATGAAAAATTTGCGGGGCCGACACACAGCGACGGAAGTAGGGCGCGCGCGCTAGGGAGAGGATAAATTCGAAAGCGGAACGCGGGCGCGTCGGGCCGGAAATTTTCATCCGCGAACCGCGAAACGGTCGCATTAGAATTTATGAAGTCCCCGCGGGCTATGCTCAGCGCCGTGTGTTCTCCGCCTTGTGAACATCAGCGTTGCGGGCAGAGGTGTACCTACACGAAGTATGAGATTTTAAATGGCGCACGCGTGTGGACGTAGGGACGCGGGAAATGCGGCGGGGTGGAAACGATGAGACGTGTGCTTTTTGAGATAGGTGGATGTGGGATTCGAGAAGAATAGTGAATTTGGGAGTGAAAGTATGGGTTTGTTGTAAGTAGTGTACATAGATTTGTATTTCAATTGCAGATTTAATTGTGTATGCCGATTTCTTTGATTAACCCAGTTGTTGTGGTATATTTATATCGGATAAGGTTTGTTCTTTTACCAATAGATCGTAACTAAAAATTAGTTTTGAATAATATAGTATTGTCTTACATGAAAGTATTAATTTTAAATAATGAAATTTTATTTATATTAATTATAATTTCTTTGCAGTATATAGAAAAATTTTAAGATAAAATGTATATTTTAATTTAGCAACCTCTAAAATGTCGGAATTCGTCTACAATTAAGATCCAAAAGAATTTTCCGTTACAACGCTTTCTCTTTGAGCGAGAACTTAAACCATGAAATACAAATAACATTATTTTCCGTTTTAAAGTAGCTCCAGGGAAAAAAAGGATTATTTTAACGTTTCTTTTTAAGTACACTTGAAGAAAGAAAAAATTTCTCGCTCTCTTTTTTCACCCTCCCCCTAAAAAATATTTTTGCCTCGAAAGTATAAAGTTTTACACCGGTCTTTTTTTCCCCAAAGTGAACCTAGCAATTCTAGGAATCTCGTCGTCAAAAAGCTTTCCAAAAAAAGCTACAAGCACGTCATACCGCCTGCAAAGCGGCTACGAATAACCTGGTTAAAATCTAGGAGTAAGGGGGCGATACTTGCGGATATTTCCCGGAACCATTTCGTTGCTCAAAAGCGTGCAATATAATAACAGTAATAATGAATTCTCTCTCTCTCTCGCTCGATAAAGATCGCGCTCGCCCACGCGGGAGAAAAAGGTACATAGCAAAAACGTTCGCGCATGATTTATGCGACACCGTCGAAATAAAGAATAGCAGCCACGCGTATAGGGACATTTTATGAAAATAGATTTCAACGCTAATGCAACGCACAAGGGCGAGAGAACCCACTTTCTCGCGTTATATTCAGCGGTTCTACCTAAATCACCCTCGCGGATTCTATGCTGTCATAACGGGAAATTTATGTTGATTCAAAGACAGCGGAAAAACATGCCCCGCCGCGACACGTCGATCCTGATTCTTTTTCGGAAGAACTCGAGCGTATGTTATTGCGGGCGCTGCCGCGAGCGAAGGATGGTGTGACAAGGCTATGCTGTTGTGGCTCGAAGGCATGGAAAATTTTCTGTCGCACGTGGTTGTAGACAGCCTTGCATATCTGCCTGTGTAGTTGGGGTTGGAATATGTGCCGTAGGGGGAGAGAGAAATTACGCATTCGAATGCGTTCTCACTGCAGACAGCTACATCGTATAATGCTTTTATGCAGGGATATATATCTATGTGAAGGGTACGTAAGAGGATATTTTATTAGTATGCTAAAGTTTTTCGTTGAATTCTGGAGTGATTTTTAACACACTTTAGTTATCTGAGAACGATGTACGTAGGTTCATATTTGTTTAAATTTAATGTTAAATTTAATTTATTTATGGTATAAATAAAAGCGTTACATCCAAACGATCATTCACAAAAACGTTAATTTTTCAGACATCTTTCGTAAATAGTAGAATTTTGATGAACGCGAAAATACTTCTATTGTATCCACTTGATATCAGAAAAAGTTTTACAATATAGAGCAAAAGCAAAACGTCTGCAAAGAAAAGTGATTGGAAATTGGTGTTCCTATAGCAAAAGCAATTATTTGTTAACAAACTACACGTTACGTTCCAGTCGAATGGATTCCTTGCAAAATTTACTTCGCAAAAAGTTCCGTTTAATCGAGCAAACGAACGTCGAACACGAGATATATTCCGCGCAACAAAAACTTTTTTGGCGCAAAACCTTTTTTCTCTATTTTATTTTTGCAAAAAAAAAGCCTCCCAGGAACTGCTTTCATGCTATTTTTTATTTCCTTCGCAACGAATCTCTCCCTTTGCCGCTTTCACATGTGTTTTTCCGTTCGCGTATCAAATTACTCAAAAACCGATAGCGCTCGTGCGCTCACTCAAGTTATTCACCCGCATTTCCGCTTTTCACCGGAAATCCATCGGCCGGCGCGGCTGGAAATCCCGTAAATAAAGTCTCTCGCAAATGAACGGTCATCGTTGAACGATATAGCTGAATACAAGGATGGACTCGAGTTGTCCGCCGGGCTTTTGTCGCGCGTGGGTGTAGGGTGAATCGAATATCTCTGCTCCCCGCGATGAAAAGCAGAGAAGAGATTGAATAAGGATGCATTAGTCAGGCTGGGAGAGAGGAAGAAGTGTATTTGTATGAAGGAAATCGCGATTGAATAAGGCATGACTATTTCGTGATACACTATATCCCTTTGTCGCGCGCAATCCCAATGAAAAATCGACGGATGGAGGAGGTATAAACCGTTTTTTTTTTCTATTGAAATTCATTGGCTGCTTTGGGAAGTCACGAAAGTTAAGTGTAAGCGCGGTGTACTAATTTATACTGACAGTGTGACAGGTTGGTGTGAAGCATGTTCGCACGAAAAATGGAAAGATTTTTTTTTTCCTTTAAAATATTTTAGAATTTGTTATGTATGGAGAACTTAAATTTAAACATAGTATATTTCTGTATGAAGTTATTTTTAGTTCCGTTTTTTTTAAATTTCACTTATATTCTTAATCTTCATTTCGATCATTTTTAAATATCATTTGTATATGTACCTTAAATGTTTATTATAATTTTACTAAAAACTGTCATATACTTGTATATTAATTCGTTTTCTGTTATTCGTATTTGATTTCAATTCAAACCCCTTAAACTTCTATTACATTTGAAATTTCAATATTTTGGTATTAAACTTAATGTATTTGTGTATTAAATTACATTCTGTTACATTATTCTTAAAATTCAGTAACATTTGTAACTTGAAAGTTTCTTGAATTTAAGGACAGTTAAAAAGTTCTGAAACCGAAATATCGGTGGTGCGCGGTCCTCGCTAAAAAGGAAGCTACGGAGACGTGCGACAGTGAACAAGTCAATTATTTAAAAAAAACTTACTATTTTACATTTGCGAACTTTCCTCTTCTACGTGGATCTCTAATTTTTTAAACAATCGACTCGTTTTTTGTCGCACATCTGTGTAACTCCAGTATGATCAAGAATTTCAAGACAAGACAATAATATTTTTCATATTGACTGAAAAGATCAAGACAAGAGAGAAATTATTTTCAAGAATTTTCAAGAGCGAGACAATCACTACAGATATATTGTATTATCTCGCTATCGCGCAGCCCTAATAGAGGGTCAAAATGTTGACAAGTAGAGTGACGAAACGTTTCTGAAGTATTCAGAACCGTCAAGAGTAGATTAGATATTGCATATTAAAATTTGGAATTGCATTTATTATGCATGAGTTATAGCATCGATAAACAAACATAAAATTATACCATAGCACGACACGAGATAATAGGCACACATTAATTCGACGGAACGCGGAATTTTATAATCGAATCAAATAATTGTTGGAGCTTTGTGCAGGGTGAAGTGATTCCGTGCTATATCGCTTCATGTATATTCAATTCGCGCATAGTATAGCATTGATACCCGGATTAAATGATAATAACATGCTGTTTGTAACAGTTTGTAATATGCCCATCTCATATAGATACGATTTTGAATATCAGTTGCTAATTGTCTTCATGTACAGGAGAAATTAAAAAGTTAACTTGGATTTTGAACGAGTTTTATTTACATTATAGAAGATAAAATAGAATTTATTCGTTTAATTTGGGGAGAAAATGTTGAGAATGCTTGAACGCTGGATGTTTCGGTTTAGCACTGGATATTAACTCGAGATTGGTCCGATGAGGGTATTTGGGTCAAATCCTCATGAAGTCAGAATTCGTTTTCGAAAATTAAATATCTTGAGTTTACAAAATAACCAATAACCTGTAAAACGTATAGATACATATCTCATTTGGAACTACCGTACATTGATTCGAGAATTGTGAAAATCTAATATGGCATTACTATCGATTTGATTTTAATATTTCATAATATAATATGCAAACTTCAAGCGAAAACTAATTTTATTATATGACCTCAAGTATATCCAGATCATTAACGACATATATTGAATTTTCTAGAATTTCATAATAAAAGTATAACTTATTTACGTTACCATATCATATCATCAAGATAAATTTATTCTATACTTTATACTTTGTAAAATAAATAACACTTTCTCTTATCATCATTCCATCTAAACTTCACACACACACTTGAAATATCGCGACAAAAAAATTATAAACACAATGACCATCCGCACAAAAGAGCTTTTAATTGCAGCTGCGCGAAGGAAAAAGCTTTCCTCTCGCCGGTAAAGACCGGCGCTCGTCGCGCGCATTTCCTGAAAAAATTGCGCAAAACGTCGCAACGGCGGAACGAAAAAGAAATCCATATCCACAAAGGCTGGCCGGCGAAAAAGACAGCGAGAAAATTACAGCAGCGTGAAAGACGAGCGCATATATATATATACCTATATCGATTGCTATTCTCACGCGCACCTGATGCGGACAGTGTATGTGTGCGGGTATATATCGGAGAGGGTGCGAATTCCCTCGAGAGTTTTTCCTCCTCCTTGGGGTGTGCGCGCGACGACGGGCGATAGCCGCCGGTAGTGTACGGCTCTTCGCTTTTTTTCGCGCTGCAGGCAGGCAGTCTCCTCTCCTTGGGCCACAGCTTTGTTCGCCCGTCGGTCCTTTATTTCGCAGCTATCTCCTGACGCGCCGCCGCCGCCTGGGTAATGCAATCTTGCGGAGCTTTTGTTGTCAAAAAGTATGGAGAGAGGGAGCGAGAAAAAGAGAGAAGTCTTATCGATGCAGCCGTTGTTTATTGTCGTTGTTTATTTGGCATACCAAATTTGAGTTTCAATAGGGATGAGGGTCTTCGAATATCGGTGTTTAAGGGTATACTTTGAAAATGAGGAAGAAAATTATGATTTATAATTTTAAAAATTTTTTCTTCAAAAATGTGGATAGAATTTATACATTAAAATTAATTAAAGGCAGATATTTTCAAGGTTTTTTAGTAAAAGTTGCTGAAAAACATAATACCTAAAATATTACCAACATGAATTTATTATTCTCGTATCAAATAAATCAACATTTACTATTCTGTATCGAAATCTGCTGCAATAAAAGAACAATCAAAATATTATAAAGCTATGTTATAACTTGAACACGTGGATCTAAAATGAAAAACCAAAAAAAAACCTCCGCCGTGACAATGTACTCGGGGTACATTGCCGTGACCAGGATTCGAACCTGGGTTACTACGGCC
>UCWB01003091.1:0-13101 GCA_900474355.1 Torymus geranii
ATTGTAATTCAACATCATCATTAATTTATTATGAGACCTGTCACGTGAAATCATCTTAGTTAACTAAGTCATAGTCGAAAGTGGCAAAAAAATCTGAAGATCGCAGCAGCAAAATTGTCTACTCTACTACAACTATACTGTCAAATAAACAAACGACGACATTTCCAATCCCAAACATCCAAAAGCACCTTATTTTTCCCAAAATCCTCTGCAAAATCGATATCACGCCATCGACCAAGCATATCAGCATGTGTGTTAGCACACACGAGCACGATAGTAACGGTCACATGCTCGTCAGCAACGGCCACCTCATCGATCGCGCATGCGAGCCAAGCGCCATACGCCGCGTGCGCTTGCTTTTCACATCCGAGCGAGAGACGCTATCATCGAATAACGCGGGAGGGGCGAGGGGAGGGGGACTCGAGCAGCAAGAGAGAGAGCAGCACTGCTCTGCGTTGGCGCGGCATCAAACACCCGCGGCATCGTCGTTTCTTCCTCTCTTCGCACGCGACTCTCGCCGAGTACGGATCGCTCTTCATTCGTCACTCGCTTCTGCGCCGAAGAGTTCAGGGGAGACGCACGCGCAGGAACCTGATCCCCCGCTGCGACACACTGCTTCATAGGAGCGTGCGCGCGGAGAGAATTCATCTCGGTTAGTCGGCAAGGCAAAGCTTCCAAGTTGTCGAGAAAAAGGAAGCGCAAAGTAACCATGGGCGAGGAAACCGCCAACGCAAAGCCCGAGGCCAGCAATCAGAATGCCGGCGGTGGCGGCGGTAATCAGGACAAGCAAAACGAGAATGCCGGAGGCGGCGGTGGAGGTGGCGGAGGCAACCAGGGTAACCAGAGTGGAGGAGGTGGCCCAGGAGGCGGCGGAGGTGGTGGCCGCGGTGGCGGTGGTAGTGGAGGAGGCGGCGGTGGCCGCGGAGGCCGTGGAGGACGCGGTGGCGGCGGCGGCGGTGGTGATAGGAAAGGATCCAGGTTCTCTGGAGGCAGAGGAGGTGGAGGAAACCAAGGAAGAGGCGGCCCGGGCAACCAGGGCGGCGGTGGCGGCGGCGGCATGGGAGGAGGAATGGGAATGGGCGGCATGGGAGGAATGGGAGGAATGGGCGGCGGTCTTCTGAATGAGATGCAGGTAATTAAATCATCCAAATTTATACATTCATTTATTTTTATTTTCTGTCTAAACGTATGAGAACGTTGGTTACCATTTTGGCCTCGTCCGATAAGGATGCGGCCAAAACGTGGCTGTACGTTTTAAGCACGCGGTTTTCCACATGCTTTGTTGTAAACAAATAATTCACATTTTTATGATCTAATTATTCTAATCCCGGAATTCGCGATTTTCCACGCTTCGGGGTCCACGTGGCCGCATTTAATCGCCGCGTGGATCATTTTCCAAAACTCTGCGTCGTTTTCGTCGTTCTAAAGCTATAAATAACCCGACGAGGCCACTATATCCTAATGGCCGCCGCAATCCCTGCAACTTCTTTAGCTTGGTGAAATAACGTATACTTGGTCACGAACGGCGTCGGTTACGAAACGCACGCCGTGGTTTTATCGATTTTTCATTACGAATAATTTACCCGGCGACGTTGAAGTCCGATGCCACACGCGATGAAAATGGCCGTCGAGATACCGGCCGCTCATCCGGCTGTTGTAGATGCACGCAACGTGGAGAGAGAGGCACGCGTCGAAAAGATGGCGGCGGCGACGGTTGTCCACCGCCGCCGCGTAATAAATGCTGCTCTCGAAATAGGAGAGGCCATTTTACACTTGTGCCTAGAGTTCTCGAGTGAAATAAAGGGGATGGCGTCGGTGAAATATTACGGCGCGTTAGGTTTTTAACGAATTTAACTTTTTTTTCTTTTGTTCTGGGATTCGAAGTTTGGTCGACCTTGGCGAGAAATGAAAAATTTCTTTTTGCAGTTTCGGGATTTATATGTATTAAATAGACGTATAAGATCTGATTTCTTAAATCAAGTAATATGGAAATTTTGAATAAGAAACGTAATATTGACAAATTTTTCATTTTACAATGAGATTAGCTTCATGCCCCATTATTCATAATCACATGTTACACAACACTGTGTACCCGATTGAAATGATATTACAAAAACTAATAATAATTTGCAAATCGGATGAGAAAACTGCATAGGTTAATATATTTCTACATCCCTTTTATCAGACCTTTGCAATCGGGTACAACTTACATTCTTACACCATATCATTCAAATATAATGATGTAAATTACATATAGGATTTATTATATTTCATAAGAATATGCAAAATTAACAAACTACTCTTATTTACAGATTAAAATGAGTGAGTCCATGATGGAAGGCATGTTGGATGAAAGCATGTTGGGAGGAGGAGGCCGTGGCATGGGAGGTGGTGGCGGCGGTGGAGGTGGCGGCGGCGGCGGTATGAACAGAAGTCGTGGTGGCGGCCGTGGAGGTGGACGTGGAGGTGGCGGTGGTGGAATGGGCCACCAAGGCCATGACAGAGGTGGCATGCAGAATAGATCACAGGATGATCGGCTGATGGAACGTGTCATGTCCATCTCAGGCCCAACTCATGAATTGCCTCCACAGGATATTCAGGAGAAAAAATTCAGTGGCAGGAACCGTCTGTATGTTGGTAATTTAACCAATGACATCTCAGAGGAGGAAATCCAACAAATGTTTAGTCAGTATGGAGAAACATCTGAACTGTTCATCAACAAAGACAAGAACTTTGCTTTCTTGAGATTGGTAAGAAATTTAACTTGTTATTTATGTTGTGAACCTGTATAAATATCCAAGTACAAAATGATTATAAAAATTACCGTTTGATAACGATGATAAAATTATATGGCTGCTTTTTTAAATGATTTTTCTCTAAATTACAAAAATTTTATAAAATGTCGAAATGCAGGAATAATAACAAGACATTCTGTTTTAGGACTATCATGCTAATGCTGAAAAAGCTAAGCGTGAATTAGACGGTACTGTACGCAAAGGACGTGTGCTTAAAGTGCGTTTTGCTCCCCATTCTTCCACAATCAAAGTTAAAAATCTCACACCTTGGATTTCCAACGAACTCCTGGCCCACTCCTTTGGTGTCTTTGGAGAACTCGAACGTGCAGTCGTTATCGTCGACGAGCGTGGAAAGTCAACTGGAGAGGGTATTGTGGAATTCTCAAGGAAGCCATCTGCACAATTGGCTCTCCGTAAATGTACAGAAGGCTGCTATTTCCTTACAGCGTAAGTAATTTTTTAGTCAAAATGGAAGATAAAAAACGAATTTACTAGAAACTAAGAACCCCTTCGCCACGCTTGTTTGATTAAACTTGATCTGCAAGTGCCAAAAATACAAATTTTTCAAGGGGAATATTAAATATATATCCGGCTAGGAAGCATGGTTTGGCTATCTTATGCCTTTCGATGTGCCGAAAGAAAAGGATACAGATTGACTCAGTCTAATCTAGTATATTACTGTTAAGAACACGATTTAATTCACATAAATAATTCGGTTTTGTTGACAATTGCAGGTCGCTTCGCCCAGTTGTTGTGGAACCATTTGAACAAAACGATGATATCGATGGATATCCCGACAAAAATCTTCCCAGAAAGAATGCCGACTTCTTCAAAGCACGTGATGTTGGACCTCGCTTTGCGAACCTTGGAAGCTTTGAAGATGAATATGGTACGAGGTGGAAGCAACTTCACGAACTCTACAAACAGAAAGAGGAAGCACTCAAGAGAGAAATGGCAATGGAAGAGGAAAAACTTGAAGCTCAAATGGAGTTTGCGAGATACGAGCACGAGACAGAACTTCTCAGAGAACGTAAGTTACATAATTGTGCATTACCTAATATCGTTGCAATTCATCAAGAAAACGTTATACTTGACATTTTTTTTGTAATATTTTAGAACTTCGTATTCGGGAGGCTGACCGTGAGAGGCAGAAGAGAGAGTGGGAGATCAAAGAAAGACAAGCAGAAGAACAAAGGACACGCGAAGATGAACTCCGGCGAAGACAGCAAGAAGAAATGGCACTACGTATCAGACGTCAAGAAGAAGAGTTGCATAGACGACAACAAGAAAATAATCTATTCATGCAGGTTAGTTTTCATAAATAATACTTCTAATTAATATCTTCAAAATTATATTGTTTAAATAAATTTGTTAATTTAATCAATATCTTGCATTTTTTAGGAACAAGCAATGCGAGGTGGTGGTGGTGGTGGCGGCGGCGGCGGCGTTGGTGCCGGAGCTGGTGGTGGCGGAGGCGGTGGTGGTGGCAAAAGCTTTGATGGTATACCACCTGAACGTGATGGATATCCGCCAGTAGATGGTAAGTTCACAAAAATTTCTACTTGCCTATGTAAAAATATACATCATTTTTTTCTATAAAAATTATATTAAATAGTGTAATACCCACGTGAAAAGAATATGAATCAACGATCTTATATGAGATTTCATATTATTTTCACGTGGGTATAGTATTAAATAATAGTAATTTAAATGAAATTGTTCTTAAATTATTTTTTTTATGTTTCAGCCCCAAACAACATGCCAGTGGTAATGTATTCCTTTTAATTATTGACTTTAGTAGTTCCTTTAAAATGACCAAATTGTCCTTTTCCTACTTCAGAAAAATTTGTTTTGAATTCCTTAATTTTTTTTTAAATTTCCAAATTTAGCTACTGCTTTCCAAAAATATTGAAAAAAACCTTCCAAATACTTCTGCATGGCATTTTTCATGAATTTTTTAAATACTTTTATAAAGTATATTAACATTAGGTTTTTAAAGAGTATTAAAATACAGAATTTTGTCGTCTGCTTTTTTTATAATATATAATAATTATTATACACATAATTGTGTTGTAAAATATTGCTATTGAATTTTTTAAAGCATGCATATCGAAAAAACATGTGGAGGGATTAGTGAGCACTGACAGACTAATAAATTTCGTTTTACGTCTTTTTATTGACTAAGATACGAATGAAATTAGGATTTACTTGTTTTATAGGAAAGTCTGATACACCCAAAATATTGGGTATAGTGAATATATATATTCATTACCTAGAAAACTGTAGTACGTTAAGTACATATGTTGTGTTCATGTGGACACAATTTTAGGGCGTTTAATAACTATAATTAAATTATAGGTAGGCTGTAAGTTATTACTGTCTTTGACAATCTCTCGTAATCCTTTGAAGTGAAACAAATTTTATATTTTACCTTTAATAAAGCCACAGTCCATTTTGCTTTTATTATCAATGAATCGTCTTAATCTTTTCATATTTTATCACTTCAAGGGATTAGAAATTTTATGTGATAATTATTGCAAGACGGAATAAAATTTCGTATTGGATAAACGTTATCCCAAATATATCTTTCAGCTTGTCTACGACAATTGTTTTATATTTATTTGACGTATCTTATGACATCAGCTTCTAATTATTCGGGACGTATTTAACGATATCACGTTCTATGAACATGTGCAAAGCGCATATGAACGTGAAAACATGCTCTATTTTCTACCTTTGTGTCTTACTGGATTTCTCCACGTGTATGCAGACAAGAAATTCTGTATATTGAAAACGTTTATTATATTACATAAAAATTAAATTTAATATATATATATTACAGAGCTACTTACCGCTAATTTTAATAATTAATACAAATCAAATGTTGATTCATTATTTATAGAATAGTAATAAAATTTATTACGATTTTTTTTTATTTCTAAGAGTGTTTGTAGTTCTGTAATAACATTTAACAGACCAAGAAATGCCCAACTGCACATAAATGTGCCTATTTGAAATTATGTAATAACGAATTTACGATAGCATGAAATACTCGTTAGGTATTTTCAAAACAACATTCCCCAAATAATATAAAACATTCCCCGTAATCACTGCCGGAATCGTTAACACTTTAACCAAAAGTTACTCTTGTAATAACTTTAAAACGTTTCCCTGTTATTGAATCTTATCAGATAGTTAAAATTTATATAAATTTAAAAATAAATTTTTATTATAGGTTTTAAATAAATCATTCACTAAATCGTGTACGGAAATTCGAAAATTCTCGTTTCACTCATTATATGATTAACAACCTACTTTAAACAATACTTTATAAAAACCTAAAAAATAGTGCTAGAGTTTGCTTTGAGACACTGATCACGCCTCACTGCTTTTCAGATCACATTTTTAGGTTTTGAAGTAATCAATTATCATTTACTACTTAACAAATGAAATTTGTCCTTAGAAGTTCTATAATGTATATTTATCATATGGAATTGGGGAAGGAGATTGATTCATTATGATTTACTCTTTATTCATCAAATGAAATAACCATTCCAATTTTTTTTAATAAATACTATTTTGATGGAATTCATTTATCACAAAAGTTATTAGTGGGGGAAAGGGAAATAGAAATTAAAGTTGGCATACTTATGCCTGATAATTTTTATTCTTTCTACAAAACGTTGACATATGGTCAATTATTTTTCACCTGAAATTGCTTCCTAGTTTTAAGTGTAGCAACTTTACTTGAAATAAAAAAAAAACATTTAATTCTTTGATGAACTTTTATACTATAACTTCTAAATTCACTTTTTTTTTCAAATTAGTAATGACATCTATTTTTTTATTTTTTGCTATTAATATCTCAAACATCAAGGAATTAAAAAAAAAAAATTATTCTACAATTCTGCTAATTCATTCCAATTATGGATTAGCGTGCCGCTAATGAGAAAAAATGTCTTGAGAATTCGCTCTTGCATACTTTTAATGTCCTCTAACATGATTTACTAACCTGAACTTTATTCCTTATATGCTCTGGCAAAGGTCAATCTATGGCGCCAATTACTGTTCTAAAACGCATCCCAATTTTTTATGAACCTAATGAGAGCCTGTAAATTCTGCTTAAGTAATGATAATATATCTGAAATTAGTCAAGTTGGGCATTAACTTGGTCTGCTGAACAATCGTCGATCAATGTTCCGGGTAGGACTGGAAATTATTCCGCAATAAACGTTCCTGTGTGGCTAGTCTGTTAATTTACGTACATACATAATAAGCGAATATAAAATTTCAAAGGGGTCGGCAAGACCGATTTATAAACCTCAAATACGAAATAATAAATACTTTTGTATTTGAAGATATTTTTAAATACAGAGGTATTTAAGTGTACCGTAACATTTGAATGCAGTATTTACAGACAATTTTGACAATTGTACTTGAATCCTGTTTTCAGGTGCTATTTCTTCGTCTACCGAGAATAAGGCGTTTACTAACAAACTAGGAGATTAATTCTTCATTATACAAATGAAACGTTTCTAAAACATAATTAGGTATTATTAATTTACTACAAATACGTTACTTTTATGATACACTTATAGCTGTTCAAGGAGGCTCCACTTTTTGAACACTTTTTAGGTGCTATCTACATGTACTTAAATACCTGTATTTAGAAATATTACAAATTTTTCGTATTTGTTTCTCAACTTCACTGAGGTTGAGTAATAGTTTATGAAGGATGAAAGATGTTAACTTAGTAAGTTAACTATTATTATTACTCAATAATTTTTAGCATGAATTTAATGAATGAAATTCGAATGCTTGATTTGTTTCTTAACAAAAACATGATATTTAAAAATTATTTAGAATAATGATATAATTTAAACATAAC
Source organism: Torymus geranii (assembly GCA_900474355.1). Lineage (NCBI taxonomy): Eukaryota > Metazoa > Arthropoda > Insecta > Hymenoptera > Torymidae > Torymus > Torymus geranii. The sequence continues at coordinate 7,684 of UCWB01003091.1, forward strand.
ATTCTATATCTTTTACATTAATAAATACTAGTCAACTTCTAGTCTTATACTTAAGTCAATACAAAAAGTAAACTTGCCGATCCCTAAGCGATATTATAAGAAAAATTATTACCGCCTTGTTTGACAAAAACAAGATTCTAACTATGTATTTTTTCCCCTTTCTTTTTTTCTATGTGATTTGACGAAAATTGACGATGACCTGTGTGCTGCTGTTGAACCAATGGATGGTCACCCTTAACTCTGTGTATCGTTTAAAAAAAAAAAATCATTTTTTTTTACGAAAAACGGTACTTACACGTGCCACGAACATTATACGTAAACCCCGCAAATCGCTAATCCGATACTTAAAACGCACGTTTGCGCCATTAGGATCCAAAGTCCTTCATGGACCAGTATAACAATATGGAACGCAACAGTCGCGGGGGTTACAATGACGAGCGTGGCCAGATAATGGATCTTATGGACATGAGGGTTGATATGAGTAGTATGGGCAACAATCGGGGTGGTGCAGGTGGCGGCGGTCGTTGGCAGGGTGGCAATGATCGGCCGCGGCCCGACGACTTTCCCAACAAGAGGAGACGATACTAATGATATTGCTGACGAAAATTCTCTTGCGAACAATCTCAATATCAGTAAAGATTTAATTTAGCGTCATCATTTTATCTCGCTAGTTAACGCGCACTTCTTTCTTCGCATCCACTGATGAGAACGGAATTTCATTCCGCTTTTTTTATTAAATGATGAGCGACATGAATAAATGATTCCTTTTTGACGCTTCGAAGGTACACGAAAGATACCAATCTTTTCGCGTGGCCCGTTAACGGGCTTTTACGACACATTTGTAATAACGTGAAACCGAACCATTGTGGTTGCAATTTGGCTTTGACAACTATAACCGTATAGTGTAGGGGACGCCAACTCGTCCAAAGATTTTTTTTGATAGAAAGATTCCAAATGAAAGGCATCTAACCTTTCAAGTATGTAGTGTAATAAGATTTCTGGTAATCTTAAGCTATTAAAAAATGTTTTATTTAAGAACACGTGATTTTCTATCCAAGAGCTTCAGTGAGAATTCAGCGTATTAGTAAATTTAGTGTAAGATTTGTGATTTAATAATTTCTACCAGTGCTTATCATACGAGTATGTCTCATTTAGTTTAACATAAGAAATGATATCAAACTTTTGGTGTTGTAATTCTATGCCTATCAGTATTTCAAATTGAAATGATTTATATCTCTTCATAAAAATCAACTAAAACTCATCTTTATGATTTATCTACATCAGAGATTTGTATTATAAGTTGTATTTATAGGTGCATTTGATGAGTTTTCAAGTTAATTTTTATTTTATGTAATGTATAATATCTATTCTAAGTGCTATAGCGCTTTTATTGAAAAATAGATGTAATGTATAATTTTATTGATTTCATATATGATAAGTGTTGGTTGCAATTATTGAGTAAAAATTTATTAGTTAAGGTAAATCTGAATTATTACTGAATCACTTTGATTGAATTGTCGAAACTAAAATTCAGTCACAACTAATACAGTACTCATTAAATACACTGTAGTGAATTAATAAATTTTTCGAAAAAAAAAAGAAAAACAAAAAAAAATTTCGTAATTTTTCATACTTCATTAGACTAATAAATTCGTTTTATTGCTGTAAATTTAAAGAATTCTAAGAACATCATGACATTTTTTTCATAAAATGTATTAGAAATCATTTATATTTATTATTAAAAATTAAAATATACATTCTTGAATAAATATATGTGTAATAAATATAATACTTTGTCTTTTACTTGTAGTTTTTCACAGCAATATCACGACCTATAACCACTATTTATTTTAACATCAAAATTATAAAACATTTGCTAAAGTAACTTTTAAGAATTATCAAATATTTATTTTATAAGTTAAATAATTTGTTCAATAATTACGCTAAACAATTTGTTCAAATATTAATTTTTCTTTATTTAGCAAACAAATTCTTAATATCCACATGCAAAGACTATCTTTCAAAATCTTTTCTTTTTTAAGATTTTTATATATTTGATTACAAAAAAGAAAAAACCTATTAATGCATTGAAACCTAAAAATATTAAAATTCAATTTTGTACATTTATATTTTACTAATTAATGTTATTTTCAGCTTTTATTGAATTTCAACTATTGCAAATATGGTATTATAATAAAATTATAGATATTAAGGTAATGTTGTCACTAAGAATTGGTTTGAAAAATCAATTTTCTTAGATGAAAATCCCCTAAAAGATTTTGGATTTCATTATAAAATGCAGAATATTTATACAAATGAAAATAATTTACGTTTTTGAAATACATACCTATTCGTCATTTATGAATTTTCAAAACGTAAATGCAAAGTTATTTTTACATAAGTAGATATTTTAATACATATAAATTTTTCTAGAGTTACGGGATGGGTATATATTTTATAATTCATTTACCTATCTAGTATTTCATTCATTTCAAAACTATTGTATTTAGCTAGTTGAACCTTAGAAGTATTTCAAAACATTTTGTTCGACTAAAATCTATAATTATTTATAACATTTTTTTTTTTTTCAACTTTTTTTTTTTTTTTTTTTTTAGTTGTACTTTTATTTACTCATTTTACACCTTGTTTTTTATTGTTTCTTTTATTTTCTAAAATATTTAGGTATTACTTATATTTTTACATTTATGCTTTATTTTTTTTATTACTTTAAGTATATTCTTTACAAAATACTTTCCAAATTGTTTTTTTAGTTAAGAGTAATTTATAAAGATTAAACTTGCAAAATAGTTATTGTTATTAATCAATTAAGTACATGAAATCCATAATGATAATGTATTGGACCAATATGGTGATCACCTACTTCTTGTAACTACAACTGAGAGCAGACAATTGTTATAATTACGAGATTATTTGTGCATACTTTGCACTTCTACAAATTATTAGAGAGCGAGTCAAAGAAAGAGATTTGTGGAGGAGAGACAGCATTAGCAAGAATATCAATTACTTTTTCAAAACCTCTTAGCAATGAACCACTTTATTTCGAGGTGAGTAGAATGTGAAAATTTTCAAATTATATATTATCCTTTACACTTTTGGGTGGGTTACAACAATATATGGATCATACATTGTTGCAAAAAAAATATCACCGATTCAATCTTAACATTTTTTATAAATGTTAACTGCTGAACTTATTAATGCGAATAAAATAAATGAAAAAAAAATGAGAGTAAATATAAAGTTTTAGGACTCTCAAGTGTGAGATTAAACAATCTTTTTGACATATGGAGAAATCCTATTCTGATGATCAACAGCCCAGATGTATATTTTTAAACCCCTCAGACAGCCAAAATATAAAATGAAATCTTTGACAAGTATGGTTGTCTGGGATATTTTTCCCAAATCTGAGCTGTGAATTTTTACTTCTGAAATACATTTAAATAATCACTTGAAATATCATTTGTTTTGATAAATTACATATTGTAAGCAACAGGGAAAGGAACTGGGGTGTTTTTTTCTTTTTTTTTTTTTAATTTTATTAAAAGTGTGCTTAATTAGATGGGAAATGCACAAATGATCAAGATAGAACATTAGTCATTTCCTGCTCAAATTAGATTTATGTACATCTGCTAAGTAATAGGCATGTGGAATAGTGTGGAATAAGTGGTGCAGTTACTTACTGACTGGTAAATTATTATATATTACAAAATGTTAAGGATTTTAGTTATTGGTTCAAAGTTCAAGTGATTTATATTTTTATTTAATTTATAAACAAAATCGTAGCATAGTGATTGGTCATGTATCATATTATGTATTTTGCAATCGTATATCGTCGATGTGGGTGCATATATTTAGTTCAAAATAATTAATATATCATAAGTTTTTATAATTATACCCCTTATGCAATTTATTGCATCCAGCTTTGATGAACTCTCTGATGAATATCAGAATACCACAGCATTATAAAATTTAATAATTATAGAATTCATAATGCATTAATGTATTTTTAATGCATTTCCATTTATGTTTGTTATAAAATTGTACTTAAAATACTTTATTGGGGAGGGAAAATGGGAGCTATTGATGCACATATTTTTCATGTGCCTCTTTTGTTAAGAGCTTATATTTTTAAGTTTTCAAATTATTTTAGGAATCGTTACAGTAATAACTGTTTATCTACAGTTATATTTTATAAATTAAATTAATATCTAATGTTTCATGTGCATATATTAATATATGTATATAATCTAGTTCGCATAACAAAATGGCATGTGTTTTGGGGCTTTCAACATTAAAACTCCTTTTCACAAATTGAATAATTATTGTGAATATTAGATTTCATAAAAATTAGTCAAACTTTAAAGTATCCTTTCCCCTATGATTTTCTTCAAATGAAGCGACAACAATTTTAAATATTAAGTTCTTAGGGATTTTGATTGACATCGGGCATATTATTTGATAACCACATTTTAGGTGAACACTAAAGTAGAGCATACCCATCTTTGTACTGCTCTGACTTCCTTGATTTATCCTCCTTTTTTTAAACCGTAATACTTAAGAAGCTACCTTAAAATATTGAAATTTTTATTAGCTAGCTGAAAATGATGCAATAAGTACAAAACTTGAAAATGTAGTGGTTTTTAGGATATTAAATAAAACTAATTTTATGAATTTAAAGTATCGACTATTAAATTATCAATTATTTAGTTTTCTATACATATCTTAAGAAAATCTTAAATGATGTACATACATACCACTTTCTCCATTGTATAAAATTGAGGTAAATACAAGTAATGGTTAATTAAATATTTACATATACTTATTGTGAAACAAAAAATAATTTTTAGTTCGTCAATTTTTTTTTTATATAAAACAATATCAGAAGTACAGATAATTATCGTTAATAGAAAAAAAATAATATAATGATTAAAATAATAAAATACATTACAAAATAATTAACCATTATCGTATTTACTTCTATCAAAGGAACTTCCATTGATTTGTCTTTACCACTGAAGATCACAGTGGTATTTTTACATGGTTATGTGAAATTAAAGTAGCACTACAGTGCAACCAATGAAATTAGGAATTATAGTTCTGACTCAGATACTTTGCCAATCACTTTAACTTAGGGAATCAATAACTGTACCACTTATTCTAAAACTCAAACTTTTTTAAAGCTTACATTTAGTTATTTTTAAATAACTATGTGATTAATTTATGTAAAATAAATTTCGTCTTTAAGTTAATATTTATGTTCCTGAAACTGGGTTTGACATTAGGAAATGTGAAGCCCTCATGTATTCATTTATTCTACAACAAAAACTGAAAGGGCAACAATACTTACATTGTATTTATTAACTCATGAATTTTTTTTTTTTTTTTTTTTTTTTTTTTTTA
>UCWB01003092.1:0-13089 GCA_900474355.1 Torymus geranii
AATTGTCTCCGTTCACCTCTTACTCGACGAAATGGGCTGCTGTGGGTATCCTCTTCTTCACTATTGATTTAGTATAATTATGCCAATTAACAAGTACAGCAAGTTATTTTTCAAATCTCAATTTTATTCATCTAACTTTAATATTTAAGAATTTATTTAACAACGGAGGTTCTTGACAATAATGGCAAAAAAAGTAGAAAGTTTTCAAGTATATAAATGTAATTTTATTCATATAACTCTATAGTATATATTTATAGGAGAAGATCCTGGACGACAGTCGTTACACTTCATTTACGCACAAATGACCAGAAAAAGTATCGCGCTATACAATATGAATTGCTCTGTAATGTGTGGTACATGAAAACGAGTGTAGCCTTGGAGCGTAATCCAAACCGTGTCTATTCCACCACGCCGCAGTGATTCAAGCTCTTATTAACTCTCGATATTTCAACTGCTCAATAGAATTTACATGATAAGTCGCGGGCGTTTGGCCAAGTCACGATCATATTAATAATTTTTATTAAGCTTTATTAAGCAATGTTATGTTGACACGCGTAATTATTTGGTCTACTATCATAAAAACAGCTTAAATTTATCCAAAAATAAAGAAATCAGAAATGATGTGAGTAGTGTCTTGAATATCTGTTAAATATTTATGTTACAAATTTGTTATGTAGATGCGAAACACACTCAAACATAAGTTATTTATAATTTTTTTTTTTGTCAATTTGTATCCTTTGAAACTATTTAACATACAAGCATCTTTGGTAGATGATAAAGATATCTTGAACAAAACAAATTGTAACAACCAACTAGTTCATGTGGGTCTGCTGCTATTTATTATTAAAATTTGAAATCTTCCTACCAATTTAATAATTTTTAAATTTCTCTTCTTTCAAGTGGGTCCAGTCATGGAAATCACTGTACATCTTTATCGCTCCGTTCGCCGTTGACACGTTCTTCGCCATAAGCGGTTTCCTGATGACCTACTTATTCATGAAGGAAATCACAAGACAGAGGAGGTTCAATGTTCCTCTCTACTACTTACACCGATATTTAAGGTAAATAAACAGACGTCCGCAATAATCACCAATAACTTTTCTTCATTAACCCGATATTTCTCAATCATCGATAGACTGACGCCGGTGGTCGGCGCGCTCATGGTTTTTTCAATTGTAATCATGCCGAAACTGGGTTCGGGCGCTCGCTGGGACATGATACTCGAAATATTTGTCGGCGAGCCGTGTAAGCGCAAGTGGTGGATCAATCTTCTCTACGTACAGAACATCGTGGACCAAGATAATATGGTGAGCTTTCGTTGCTTTCATTCTTCGTTCTTTTTTTCCTCATTATTATTTATCAGTTAATTGTTAGAAGTTCATTCTAATATTTTATTATTGTTTTAAAAAAAGTTAAGATGATTATTGTGTGCACCTCCCCTGGTAGAAATTAGCCGATTAAAAATGGATAGGGAAGCAGAAACTGGCCATAAGAGTTGGCTAATGACTAGATACGAGCGTAACGCTTTATTCAATCAACTTCCCTTTTAGTTATATGACATTTTGACATTCGGGAGAAGAGCCATTCGGGAGAACGTACGGTAACCCCCATTTTATACATTAAAATTTGATAGTAATTTAATCATATGTTGAATAACGTATACTCTCAAGAGATAGTTTACCGGGCTATACTCAAATAAAATGTAGTAGTCTCTGCACTAATTAAAGCTTTACTCTATAAGATATCTAAATAGAAATCGTTATTTTGTCAAATGACTCTGTATCTCTCACTCACCTCCATAAGAAATCGCCCATTAAATGTTTTTAATAGCTTATAATAGGCAATTTCTACCAGAGATGTCCAAGTAATTATTTGATAATCTGTTTTATCTTAGCCAAAATAAAAATTGAATATTTGGTTTTATGTCATTTCATATTATAGTGAAAATATATTACTGGGTACTTGTAACTTTTCATCCGTATGATTATTGGTTGGTTTTGAGTATTTTTTAGTATTTCGGGTATACTATTGCAATAGCTCCTAAAAGTCGTGTAAACTCGTTTTATCGATGTGTCATTATCACAAATAATAGCAATGTCATCAGCCCAAGACATCAATATAATTTACAGTATATTTGTTTGCACACATCGACTCTCGGGGATGCATTATAGTAAGATTTAATTTTTAAATCATAAAACATAAAAAGATTATTGCAAATTTTTATAAAACCTTATACTTACCTTATTCGAAATTATATCCAGAGTAAAATATACTTTCAATTCAGGAAGCGTAGTTTATCCTTGACTTCACAAACTAGCTTTACTTGTATAGCATAATAGAATAACTTACATTTTAATTGTAGAGCATCTTATTATTATGTGTCTCAATAACAAAACAAACTTCTCGATCGTATCACGACAACTCCCATTAAATTAATCACGCGACTATAGTAATTGAAAAATTATATTCATTTCAGTGCTTGGGACACTTGTGGTATCTGGCGGTGGATATGCAACTCTTCTGGATCTCGCCGATAATCCTCTATCCTCTCTACAAGGTACCGAAATTCGGCCTGGGCTTCCTCAGCTTCCTCATCTTGGCTTCCATGGCCGTACCAGCAACGATTGTCGGCATCAACAAGTACCCCGCGGTCTCGTTCACTCACAGTTCCAAGTACGTCTCCATCCACGAATAATTTTCCAAACCCTCACATAATATGTACCATAGATGAAAACTTATTGCTAAATGAGAAAACCTTTTACCCTCAGTATGACACTGGCGGTAGACGTATTCAAGAACGTTTACGAGATGCCGTACAACCGAGCGGGCCCCTGGCTGATCGGCATCTACTTCGGCTACGAGGTAGCTGGCAAACATCTGCGATTGAGCAAGCTTAGCGTGTACCTGGGATGGGTACTGGCGGCCGCCTCGTTCGTCTTCTGCACCTTTGGCACGTGGTCGTTTATCGAGCCGAGCTACGTATACAATCCTCTCTGGGAGACCTTCTTCACGGCCACGTCGAGGCACATCTGGGCGTTTGGTGTCTGCTGGATTATTTACGCCAGTGTTAATGGTTATGGAGGTGAGTGGCGAAAATTATTATCAAATTTGAAGCAGCAGAGCGCAGACAGTGTTTACACGATTTGCTAGAAAATTTAAGTTCACTGCAGAATTTCAAAATCAAGTATTCGAGATAGTTCATTTTATGTGCCTTTATTCAGTATAGAATGAATATCAAATGCTATTTATATGCGACGATTTCTCAACCTTACTGGAAAAATAATGATTCTAACATGGACAATAAACATAAAATATGTATGTGTTATCGTGTTTAAAAGATGCTATAAAATGTTGTTGTCTTACGTATTATTAATATTCGTAGATTCGTTAAAATGGTCTTCGGAATAAACCGTTTGAAACCACTTAACTATCCTTTTACGAAATTCTGTTGATGAAGTTTATTGTATGTACATTAGCTTAGTTAATTCTCACGTTAATAAATATATCCATATAGTTTAAAAAAATAATTGATTCTACTAAAAAATGTATTCTATCGTTATTCCACAGGTCCCGTAACGCGCTTCTTATCCTGGAAGATTTTCCTGCCGCTCAGCAGACTATCCTACTGCATCTATCTCGTGCACATCCTCGTCCAGATGATGCAGGTCTCCGCGCTCAGGGTGCCCCGATTCTTTTCTACCTTCCTCGTCGTAAGTACCTACAACAGTTTGCCTTCATCCCCAAACAACTCAACCAACAAATAACCTATACATTAATTCGCAGTGGAACTATTACCTGAGCGACTTCGCCATCTCCATCGTCCTGGCGCTTGTATTCAGCCTGCTGTTTGAGTCGCCGGTGATGGTGTTGGAGAAACTCGTGTTCAGACGTAGGCGCCAGCACCGGCAGCCAGTTTACGAGCCTCAGAAAAACGACGAGGAAGATGAGGAGAGCGCGCGTACTAATGATACGATCGGACACTCGAACAACGAATGATTTATGGAAATTTGAGAAAATTACCGAAGAGCGTTTCTTTTTTACTTTTTGATGATTTGATGAGTCTGTGTTGAATGTTCGTCCGTTGTAAATAATATGATAGTGAGGATAAGTTTTTCCTTGACTATTTTGTAAATGTTTTATGATCTTTTATCGATCGTTTAGTGGGCTGCCACTTGGAGTGTGAGATTATTGAATTTTTATTTATTATACGCCATAAATGTTTTACGCGAAAATGTATAGATCGTAAGATTTTTTTAACGAAAACAATGAAATTTTTACGTATTTTTATTAATGTAAAAAAACTATTCTTTTTTATTCCTGTGGTACTTACAATATTTTTTTGCTTCGAATTGTAACCTGTATAAATGGTTACTTTGTAGTCTTTTAAATTCTCAGGTTTTAAATTTTGTTCTTCAATCATCAGTGTTTCATCTTTTTCCAATATTAAAACATTTGCTAAAGAAAATACATGTAACTAAAATCGACCAATGTTTTAAAATTATACTCCAAAAATACTACTAATATGGAATAAAGCAACAGCATATATGCAAATAAGAAATAGAATAAAGCTACTCAAAATCTATTTTTACAATAAATATTAGTATTAAATAAGAGGTAGGGATATTATTCTATAATACATGACACTCAACTATTTATAAATTTAGAATAAGAAGTTGATTCTATTTGTACAACCGATTTTAGGATATTGTAACCATACTAGATGATTTATGTTTTAAATCACTATACTAACAAATAATCTTGAAGAAAAATATTTTGATACTCTCTGTGATGTAATTGAAAGTGCTTTATTGAGGGAGGATTGGTGAGTCCGGCCCTGTCGTACAAATAGCATCACCGTTAAAAAATTCTAGGTACATTAAACAAAAATTATGTCTACTTTCTAAAATAATGTCAACCAATACTTACAAAATGCATGTTTATATTTTATTAATCTACAATGACAGTTTGGCTACTCAATATAAATGAATGACGTATCGTGACAAATGAGTTTATCGTGGAATACTTTTGCTTTCTATATTCTCCATCCAATGATTGTGCAAGACTCAAATCGATAAGTATACGCTTATCACTTTAACTGATCATCAACAGATTATCGAAAAACGCAACGATAAAATTCCAAAAATTAATATTATAAATCATTGATCTTAATAATAAAAAATAACATTTTTCAAGATCACATTAATCAACATTAAAACATCGTATTGAGCCATGTACAAGCACTAAGCTACACGATACCCATGTATATATGTCAAATGAGAATATATGCTAAAGGAAAAGACGAAGAGGATAGATTCTGTTTCTTTTTGTACGAAGAGAAATATTTTTTATTACAACATTATAAAATCTATGTTCACATGCCGTCGGTTTTATATGTTAAAATATAAGTGCATAAAAGGATATTATACACTGCCAGGACATATTCTCTTTCTCCTCCCCCCTCTCTCTCAATTTCATCATCTTCATACCAAGGAAATAAGGAGCTTTCTCTCTCCCTTTCTCTCTCTCCCCCCCCTCTCTCTCTCTCTCTCTATCTCTCCCTCTCACTCTTACTCTCGCTCTTTAATTACGTTCGCGAAAAATACATTGACGAGAAATACATTGAGTACAAAATAAACACATTCACCTATATTTATTATTTATATTTATATTAGTATATGTATGCTGTGTAAAGTTACTTCAACCGGCTGTTGTTCTCTCGTTTAGTTAATTATTTTTGTTGTAATCTCATTAAAACCTGTTGTATATAATAATATAAGTATTCGAAACATTATGTATAGTAATATATATAATAATACGCCACATCACCTTGTGCTAATAGAACTAGACTTTTAGAATAACACACATCGACTATTGGTTTGCTGTCTGCATGAACCCGCACGCGCGCGTTAAAAAGTCCAAATCAAAAATCACCACTCTGCTTGTATCTTTTTTCTCCTTTTTTATAAATGAAAAATGACTCTTCTTTGGTTATTAAACAATAAAGTATTTTCAGTAATTTTCATAGCTGAACTTTTTGCATCGGGTACCTCTCTCTCTCTCTTTCTACTCATAAGAAATATTCTACCGTTTGTTGTATTTTGTAAAATCGCCTATCGGTAGAGGAGTTGATCTTTGCTGCGTTGTTAATCATTGGTCACGCACATTTAATCGTCTTATATCGCTAAACTAACTAGCTTTACGAGACACATTTTACACAGACTTCACTTTTTTGTAATTCAATTATTAGGTGCACGAGTATGAGTACTTCTTGTATACTTTACTTTATGTGTTTCTTGCTCCGTCTTTTGCGTACTTTATGCAGCGGCTTGTAGATTTAAGTAGCAGAGGCGCTTGTTTTTTGTTAAACTAATAATGCGTTAATTTATATATGGATACATACTTATATTGGATTGGTATGTTGTATGTATATGGATGCATTTTCAATTACTGTAAATGATCATTTAAAGCTATACGTGTTATTCAAGAGAAAAGAGATTGTCAAATAGTTTGTTGTAATTTTGTAATTTTTTCGAGCATTGTGGTTATCCGTTAAAAAGAAGCTTTTAGCGTTATTTTATTATTTGTATTTCTCTTTGTTCGACTATTTATACATACATATATATAAACCTTATATTTTTTCCGATTCTTATAATAGGGCGCTTCACGGACATTTAAGTGACTTTACGACATCGATTTATTTATTTTTAGTTATCTTTAATTATGTACTTTAATATTTCATCTATATCCTTGAATCCATCAATATGTCACACTTATGCGACTATTTTAATTTTAGTACACGTAATTAGAAGCTTCTGTCTCGTTTCCTTTTTTATAATGCGGCGTTTGGTTATACTTTTTAATCATTTATTTTATGTAGTAAATAACATATTAAGATACGGTTGTTCGAAAAGATGTTTTCCATCTTGTGCTTCGAGCTAGTCACACTTCACTTTCAAGTCACTTTTTTTTGCTTTTAGATTTGCGATTTAAGAAAAAGTCATAAGTTTCTTTATTGTTAATTCGTGGTCCTCGAAGTTTCGGGATTTTTTTGAATTGTCACCCGTGATTTAGAAAAAACTTTAACGCTTAAGAATTTTTTTTCACGTCTTTGCTTCTTTTTGTATTTTACTTAGGCTTGTAAAAAGTTCTATTTTATCTCTTAGTATTTCTGTGTGATTTTCCTTTGTTATTCACTCGCATTTCCTTTGGATAGCTGTATATACGGGCGCGTTCGATTAGAAAGGGTTGTTAAAACTATGCGTTTTTTCTACTAAGTTCTAGACATTTCTCTTTTTTCTTATCAAGAGGATTGTTATATTTTCTTTTTTCTTTATATGCTCTTTCGACAATTTATGAAGACTGTTATTCTATTTTTTGAAGGTTGTACTGCAGTTGCCAAGTTGAGAAAAGGATATATTATTTACTTATAAATTTATGTAAAGATTTTAGAAAAAGTTTTGTAGTTATAACAATTACGCATATGTAATGGAATAAAATTTTTTAATCTTCATATTAATTATTATGATTGTATGATTCCTTTTGATATCAATCAGACTTTAAATGTAATTTTTAATGTAAGACTTCTGTTATAATATATAAAGAAGGCACTAAAGGTGTTGTTCAAAAAATATATGTTTAATTTCACCTTGAGTAAGAATAAAGGCCTAATTTTCATTAAAATATTGCTTTTTTCTAAAATGAAAGCAAGTTAACTATTCCAAAATTGTAGTTTTATTATAAATAAAAACATATCCCTTTCTCATTACTATATGTCATCGTGTTTTATCGGCTAGCACATCAATTATACATATTATTCTAAACTCTATCAATCTAAGACTATAAAAAAACTATCAAATACTTGGTTCAGCGTTTTAAGAGTTTTTACATTATTCAGTAACGTGGAAACTTAAAAATAAAAGTAGAACAAACGTTCAAACACTGAATAATTATTTTTAACGGATAGATGCATACATAAAAGTGAAAAACGCTAGATAACGCTGAATTCCGTATTTTTGTTATTCTAATTCTAAACTATTATCTAACGACTATATCGATGGCTGAGAGAAATAATCCCCTAACTCAGCGAAGGCTTCGAAAACCCTCTAACTCGGCGAAGATTTCAAAAACCCTCTAACTCAGACGCGTTGTTTTTTTTTAATTTTGTGGTAGCAGCTGTGTAAGAGTAGAATTTTAAAATACGATTTCTGCATAGTAGAACTGATTAGAAATTCAGAAAATAATTTAAGTTGATTATTTAACATTAAAAACTTAAATTTCAAGACGAAAAAAACGCGTCTGAGTTGGAGGATTTTTGAAACCTTCGCCGAGTTAGAGGGTTCTCGAACCCTTCGCTGAGTTAGCGGGTTATTCCTCTCAACCGTCGATATGTTCTACAATATACAACTTAAATCAATGACGGATCAAGGATGAAAAATGCTCATAGCGCATTTTGAAGTAACAGAATGAAGCATCAGAATTAAGACTTTTCTTCGCGAGGGCAACAATCCGTCATTGATTATTAATAATTGCTAAATCACAGAATTTATAAAAGGAAAGACAAAGATGCTGAATACCATTTTCGTTATGAGTTTTTGCGCGTTATGCTCTTTTGATTAATTCTTTTTACTTTGAATGCAATCCATTTATGATTTTTTTACCACAATTATTCTCTGCGTGGAACACTACACGAGTATAAAATAAACATTTTAGCGCCCTTTAGTGTATCATAAATTAAGGGGACAGTCTTATCTTAACTTGTAAATGAGTAAACTAAATGATCATACAAGTGTTTACACATTTGTTTACAAAAATTACCACCATCTTTATTTATAACATGCCCAGAATTTCTCGACATAATGTTTGTTCAAAAATATCGACAATGTATAAGCTTCGGAAAATATATATATAAATACACATTACTGTTGTTGTTGAGTTCCATAATAATGGAAGAATCGGCGTATTTTTACTGCATACAGCGTATAATGGTGCTTTTTTCATTCTAAGTAAACGGCAGTTTTTTCTTGAAATATATTATTCTTTGTAGAATTATAAAGTACAGTACATCGTTCGTAACATACAACACATGTATAGGTATGACAGTGACATATTAAATATTGAAAAACCTATTATCTCTTTCTTACATACAATCATTAAATTAATTACATTAAACATGTAATATAACACTTAATTTTAAGATTTTGAATAACATATATAATTTGGCCTTATTATAGCAGTACATCATTACATAACAAAATTTTATAAATTTAATACACTAGTCATGGCACGGATATCAAATAAGTATAAGCATGTAAAGCATATAACGTCCTCCTCAACTGTCCCCTTAGATTATAAATGACGCTATTGGAAGTGACTTATCACATTTAACAAATTATTCGCTTTAGCATATTCGTATATACATATAATTTCAGCTTTAAACGTAATCCAGTACGGTAAACAATTGTGTGTAGTACAGAGTATAAATATATCGTGCGACAACAGTAATCTGTTGTAATATACATATATTATCATCATGTATTTAAATTATGGAATGACAGCGAGTCGGAATCTAACAGAGAGATGATCGAATCTCGAATTTTCATTTACTTTTTTGCTTTTTTTATAATAGTTAGCATACTGGTCCCATTGATGCAAGTATTTTTTTAATAATATCTAAGTACTCTATCCCGTCAGCGTTGTTTACGAATCAGTCTCTCACTCACTTATGCTCGTTCGACGCTCGGGCTTTTAGTTAGAATTCGAAAGGCCTTTTTCAGAAGATCCGCATCCGTTTGTGGATAGCAAAATGAAGAATAATTTTTATACTATAATGAAAAGTGTATATTCGTATGAAAAATGTAATAGTTTTATAATTTTGAAAAGCTAATTTTCAATTTAAAATAATAGAAAAATCTGAGACATAATAGTAAATAATTATTCTTCATGAAATATAAGAAAAAGAAATTAAGTTTACAAAGTAAAAAATAATTCACTTCCTTTACAAAAATAAGTTATTCGCGTAATAAAATCTATCGTATTTACACATTCTTAAAAAGTTTAATAGAGAATTTGCAATTACATTAACGCACTACAATAAATTTTTGGCTGAGCTTTTCCTTACCACCGTACGATCAATTAAACACCTTTCTCGTGCAAATCCTCAATTAAATCAGAACCTTGAAAAAATCGCGACAATTAGTTGAGAAATCAGCAGCAGATCAAAAAAGGGGTGACCTTTCGCGCTTGAAGTCTCGACGCCATTCACGCAAGTAGTAACACACATGCACCTAATACACATGCACACGCACACATAATAGTATCTCGCCGATCGCACACACATATACAGCACGAACCTCTACGTAATACCTATATAATTAGTAGTCCGTAGATGCACAACAAATCTTCCAAGAGTTTATCCCGTTTATAATATCAAGCTATAATGTAGGCAGAGGTTTTTCTCGGCTAAAAAACGGAGGCGACGTAGAAAAAACGCGTGTGCTAGATTTTCCCGTTAACTCTTTTCTCCTTACGATTTTTCTTTCTTTTTCTCTCGCCGTACTTCCGAACCTCTCTTGCACCTTTGCCAGCCTCCACTCGTCTAAAAATCACAATTTAAGACATTAATATAACCATTACTTGGAGTGATCACAGTTTGACAGAAGGCGTTTAGTACAATAACGTTTTCCCCATTATTTTTTGATTTATAATTTTTTTCTTTTTTTCTCATAATAATAAGTATATATATAATACAGAGTTACGCAGTGGCAACATTTTACCGTTTTTAGTTTTACTTTTTTTACACAACAATGATGTATATTATATACTTATATAATAATATATGCTTCGGAAGAGTTATTTACAATCGAGCTGCATTTATGCATGTATATTTCACGACCTCGATCATCGCGTTTTTATTTACTTTTGCGTACGCACCGATCAGCGTGTTTTTATATCCTTTCGGGCGTAACCACGATTTTCCACGTTAAAAAGTCGATCATTGTCAAGTATTAATAAACATCAGCCGTTATTGGGTTTGAATGTATTTTTGTTTGTTTGCTGTTTCCTTCGAACAATGTTTGTTAAACGTTAGATAGGAGATATGCCACTGACGAAACGGACATATACAAGTCGGATAAACAAAAGTTCGGTTTTCTAATTTGTGTTAAATAAATGTGAGGAAGTATGATGCTTTTTATATTTGATTATATGATAAATTTGTAAAAAAAAATTTAAAATACCGTATGTTTACTTTTCACTAGTAATATAATCTTTAAATGAGGTAATGCTGTTGGTTAAATGCGAAAAATGATTTTTAATTAAACTTCAGACCTTTTTTTTAAACTACCAAACATTAAATCGAGAGTATTCTTTCATTAAATAGAAGTCCACTTATAGTATACAAATTCATTACAAACAGTTCCTTTACAATTATCCGATTATTAGTATTCCATTCGACATATTAATTACATCGATTAGAACGTAATAATGAGCTTAGAAACGCTATTGAACAGTTTGCAATGGCATTTTTGTATCTTAAAAAAATGTTTCAGTCGTTAATTGTGCGAATGCGATATGCGCGTTTCCATATCTTTTCGATCAAAAAACGAATCATCATTAAACGAGGATTAATATATTACAACATCTATTTACAAATAATAACTATATCTTAAAACTAAAACATATCCAGCGAACGATCAATACACTAACTTTTATTCCAATTTCTGACCTCGGAAATCATATACATATATATTTTCACGCGAATAAAGAAAATTCACACCGACAATACGCATTATAGCTCTCTTTTACCGATTATACAACGACCGCACACGATATCAACTGATTAGACATGGACAATGTGACAAAATATACAGCGATATTTACAAATGGCTTGGAAGCGAATTGTCATTCGCTCTTCCAACGTAAAACGACCAGCGTTGAACCGCGAAACGCTTGCTTATAATCATGTTCACAGGCGATTCGTTCGTTATCATTATACCGCGACGTTCCCATAACCGATTCGGTGGCAAATCAGAGGCGAGCTGGACTTCCGAATTAGAGACCAGAGAGGGAGGGAGGAGAGGCGCAAGTACTATAATCAAGGCGGCGCAAAATTACCGTCATTATTATCAGCGGGGTGCGCGTTACGCTCGTCAGAGAGACCGATGGAGGTTTCCTGATTTTTTTTGCGGCGAGTTTTATCGTCGCGGTCGTATTTGGAATGTAAATCAGCGTTAAGGCGGAGAGACGATTTAGTTACGGGCGGTTGCGGTTTCGTTACGTATAGAGATTTGGCGATGGAAATGATTGTTACGTTCTTTATTAACTCGGCTCTTAACTTTCGCTGACTGTTGTAAGAATCCGGCGCTCGTAGAGAATCGAAATAAAAAAGATGAAAGTAGAAATGAGTATAATAATGAGTAGTTGGTAATACGGTGAAGTCGGTAATTTCTTACCGATTTATTTTATAAAAAAGTTCTATTAAATTATACGTAGAAAATAGCCAAAAATTTGTAACTGATGTTATAATACTAGATTATTCTAATAATAGATTAGGATATTATTCGTATACTAATCAGAAAGCGAAAAATTTATCTTTCTTTTTATAAATAGATTTTTTATCAACGGAAAAGGCGTAACGTGTGTGTTCGTTACGCACATAGGTAACATTTGTCGACCAATTAAAAAAAAAATATCTAGATGTTATTTATACACAAACGATACATACGACGTTTTTCTGTTTGCAAAGAAAATATTTATAAATAGACTCTTTGTTAGCAAAACAAAAAGTCAGTGAGCTGTACGAAATACTTTAATCGTTCAAGATTTTACACTTTCGAAATGGTTCCTTTCCAGCAAATAATAACGTTCCCTCACGACCATTCCATCATTATTTTAAACATTTCCCATTCTTGCTCTAAAAGCAAAAGCCTTAAATCGGCGAGCGCGTAAGAGCGAACCGCGGTTTTCCTCGAATGAAAAAAGCATTCTCTCTTCTCCCCTTTCACTCGCGCGCAAAGAAATCACGCATCACGCAACAACCGCTGAAAACCGCATCAGCAAAGTAAAAGCCCGCCAGCCCGCGCAAGCCGCGTG
>UCWB01003093.1:0-13100 GCA_900474355.1 Torymus geranii
CCGGACTGGTTTTCTAGGTTGAAAATGAAGATTTGCCACCATGTCTCGTTTATGTGCTTAGCACGGTATTTTAATAGGAGCAATAAATTATTTGAAAAAATGATCTTTTTTATAGTCAAAAGTTCTAGAGATATGCCCATATATCAGACCAAAACCATCATCCACGCGTCGATTATTACGCCTTTCGACCCCTACTAAACACGCGTATGCCGCTGCCAGTATATATGTTTCTTTGTTGGCCGGCTAACACAGAAACGCACACTCGGTCAAGTACGCACGCAGTATAAGGGTGCACTCATGACGACGTGTACAGTATTAAATACCGCTTACGGGCATCTCTGCATCTTCCGAGGGTTCCTTTCTCTTCTCTCTCCCCCCTGCACGTGTGTATAGGTGCCATAGAATGATTTCACGTACGGTATATAAGACAGCTGGGTTCGAAGGGAGGCAACGTATTGGGGTGCGTATATCGGACGGACGGAATGTGCTTATTGGTAATCATTGTATATTGCCGTGATGGTAGTTTTTGCCTCATCTAGTTCTGGATGATAATGTTTATTGTTTGAGCATGCCGGAGCCGAAGTAATGTCATACAAATTGTATGGGTTGGGTCCATTTTTTCGAGGCCTCGTTCTTTCGTTAATTTTGGGGAGCATATATCTTTTAATATAAACCAGGATGTTATAAATTATAATGAAGTGTTCAGGTTATTACTAAGGTATGTCAGGTTCCTAATTCGCCGAAACGGTAATCATATGCATTGTGATCGGAAAAATTCAGCTACGACACCTTTCCATTCGAAAAACTCTCCAACCCTCCGTTCTATCCCAAGTTCGGGCGAGAAACAATGCCGGACCTTCGTGTTGAACCCGCAACGTCGTGCGCATCATTGCGCACCGCGTCGTTTACGCTCTCTACTGTCTTATCGCGATTGACCCAGTGCGAGGCTGTCCATCGATTTTCCATAACATCCTCGAAGAGGTTTATGGAAGGCCGAGAGGACATTGTACATTTGTAATACAGTTGCAAATATACGCTCTGAGATATAGAAAAGCTGCGAGGCCACTGTAAAACGATATTACACGCCGTTGTAGCTGCGTGTAACGTAAAACCAGCTTTAATTTGAATTCCGAGATTACATGAAAATGCGAAATTGCAGAAGAAGCTTCCGGTATATTGCGTATATTTTATGCAACGTGGGAGAAAACGCGACGTCCGTAAAATGTGACAAGCTCTTGGTATATCTATCACTCTACCGTTATTTTCTTGCCCAAACAAGCGGAACAAACTAGCGACGCATCATCGTACGGCCTAATGAATTGAATCTACGTTCGGTCTTAATATAGACGAGAAATCTCGGCGCACGATTTTCCACGAGGTACATTATATGGCAAAGTCAACGACCGCGATTGCGCTGTATAGTGAAAAGGACCTTGATGGCTGGGAAATTGCATACACATACATACGCAGTGCAGTTGTGTGTCGCTACAGGGGGGGATCACAGCGGGCCGTGAGATGACTGACGTCGTAAAAGAGTATAAAGCGAGGCGCAAGCGCCGGCTATGTTCGTAAAAGTCGAAATAGAATGGGAGAGTTGGCTCCGTCGCGGGTGTATTTAGCTCGCAATGAGAAATAGGGATTGTCTGTAATAGTAATAATGCGGATTAAATGAAAATGATGGGATTAATAGTTTATATTTTTGTTATTATTGTCTAATGAAAATGGATAGTCGGTTAAAGTTCTCATGATTTAGTTATCCAATCTTAATATAAACCTTTTTTTAGTGAATAATTTACCGTCCTCTAAATTAGAAACATTTATTCTGCAGTTTTTCAGAGTGCACTCATAAAACCTACTACTATAAACTTACACGCTTTCCTACTAAACTTTATAACCCCAATTTACTGAGCACTTTATTCTGCATTACCTTAAGAAGCCTTTCCCAACCGAAATATATATATATATATGTATGTATACTCGCTCCAAAAGTCGCACGCAAGCTATATAAGGTACGCGACATTTTGAAAAAAATTCCCATTTCATACAAACCCCAAAATCGCTTCAGCTTGGCACAATTACTAGCTCGAACCCTCGACTCTTTGTGTGTGTATTATTCAGTTGAAATAAGGCTAGAGTGGCCTGGAACAAAGCCGATGTCAAAGTTGCGCGACACCCTCGCCGTGTCTAAACAAGCCAGTCGTAGCCCGTCCCCTAAGCTCCCCCGCGAGCGCGCATAACGAGGGTGGGGAACAGCTGCGCTCGCGATTATTAATCCCGGAACACGCGCAGCTACGTGATTAGCGACGGAAGTTGGACTATATGCCCTGATCTCTGGTTGTGATATATTTATTCGAGCGGAGCAAACGGGGATGACGATGATTTTCTTTTTCGCTTTGTTTTGGGATTAGGGTGCGGGACTGTGGCATACGGGGTGGGAGTGTAGGGATCAATTTGAAGTGTGTGTGTGTGTGTGAGAAAGAGGGGCGGAGAAATTGAAAGTGAATTACTAGAACTTTGTTTATGATAATGATAGGTGCTGAACTATCTTTTTTCTAATAGAATATATGATGAGCTTCAACTAAGGACAAGCGATAAATATAAGGTGAACAGTAATAGCGTTTCAACTGTTCACACCAAATAATGATAAATTATGTAATGAAAAGAATTTTAATGAAATTCCGCATTAAAATACATTTTTACGCCCGAGAAAAAAGTTTAATAATTTAAATAAAATATTGATGTCCAATAAAATATTTATATTTCACGTTTTGTTGACCATTTGATTTTTACAGTATTTAATCAATATTACTTTAAATTTAATATTGGAGAACATATTGTTTCCCTTTACTATAATACAATATTTGTAATTCGACACATATTTCTTTATTATTCAGGTGTATAAATTTATTGCAATATCACCGATCACTAGTATCAATCCGATCCATCCAGCATGAAATGAAATTCAGTTTCCCTCTGTTTAATTTTCATGAGTACTATCTACCACCAAATTAATAATGGATATTGTGTGTGTGTGTTTTGTAATTTCATTAAAATGATAATAACAATAATTCTTCAGTATTAATGTATGCTTCCATAATAAATTTATGCATATTGAAAGCAAAGTTACGCTGCATTGTTACTGATATTACGACGTATAATCATTATATAAGCATATAAGAATTAGCAAAAATAATAATTATGAATTTCAAAACCTCTCGTCGATAAACAATTGAAAAAACCAATGATTTACCATACTTCTAATCTATTCTATTACGTTCAACAGAGTCTGCTTCGATAGCAACTTCGCGTGCGCCGACGGTACCTGCATCTGGGGGAGCATGAGATGTAATGGCGTCAAGGAGTGTCCTGACGGCTCGGACGAACTTAAATGCGGTACTTAATTTTCTTTTTTATATATTAGATTACATACGTATATACACTTGCAAATAGTTTTTATAATAATGAATTATTACTTCGTGTACTTTATACAGAACCATTAACCACGCAATGTAACGAGAACCAGTTCCAGTGTTCGTATCCGCGCTGTATACCGCTGCTGTATCAGTGTGACGGTGACGACGATTGTGGGGACGGTAGTGACGAGAATGGGTGCCCGACCGCCAACAATACCAGCTGCAATACTAACGAATTCAAGTGTGTATTCTGTAGTGCCCTTTGTATTTCACTCAAGAGAATTGCATCAGAGTTTCTCGGTCAAACGGTGTGACGAGATTCAGATGTATAAAACATTGCAATATAGTTTCTGATAAAAACAAAAATATTTCGAAGTCAAATAATTTTGTCTAATTATGAAATTGTTAAACTCTTAATTTTCAATAATCAATTTTCATTTAATATCAAACTAATATTTACGAATCTTCGTGCTTTTTTCTTGTACAGATATGGTAGTAGTAGTACAGTAATACTGACGTATATATACTGCTGTTTGATTTTAGATGCCAAAATGGTGACTGCATCAGCAAAAAGTACGTTTGCGATAGAGAAATCGATTGTAAGGACGCAGATGATGAGCACAATTGCCCAACACCCCAAACTTGTTCATCGAAGGAAGAGTTTACTTGTTCTAATGGTCTCTGTATTCCGGTAAGAAATAAAGATTGTATTGATGTATATTTATGTTGAAAGATAAATCATTCATGTAAACAATATATCCAGGACCAAACATTCCAATACTACAAGATAATTGCTTTAAAATTGCTTTGAACGTTGAATCATATACTAGTAAGTATAACCAAATCAACTTCTTTTACAGCGATTATTCGAATGCGACGGCGTGCCGGACTGCCTGAACGGCGAGGACGAGCAAGGCTGCCAGCAGAGTTGCGAGCTCACCCAGTACCTGTGCCGCACGTCACCAGCCAACGCGACGGTTCCACCGCCGGTCTACCCAGCTCACTGGTTAGCTCGCACCCGCGAGCCCCACCTCAACTGCATCAACGTAAAACATGTCTGCGACGGGTTCCCGGACTGCCCCGAGAAGGACGGTAAGTTGAGTGGATAAGTGCCAAGTGATGGACGGAAGCTGAGACGAATTTATCGTATTTTTTTAGATGAAGAGAATTGTCCGAAGAAGGTGCAGTGCACGGATAAGGACAAATGCTCCCAGCGCTGCATACTAACTGTCGCTAATAAAAGAGCCTGCGCCTGCGATCCTGGATATTTACTGGGGAAAGATAACGCGACGTGCGAAGACATCAATGAGTGCGAATTCCAAAAGGTAAGGATCAGCGGTAGAGGAAGAATATCCTTATTATAAGGAAACTTACGTTATTTTTCTTGCGAAGGAACCGGTATGCAGCCAGTTGTGCAAGAATACCCCGGGATCGTTCGTCTGCGAATGTACCAAGGGCTACGTCTTGCGCCCGGATCTACGCTCGTGCAAAGCTCTGGGAGCCAATCCGACTTTGCTCCTGGCGAACCGAGTTGATATTCGCATGGTAAGGTTCTAATTTAAACCCTATGTTACAGGTTTCTATATGATTATGAATTCGCTGAGAATAAGACGACAATGTTGACATTTCCAGATTAGCATCAGCGACGCTAAATACACCCCTGTTATCAAAGGTTTACCAAATGCCATCGCTCTGGACTATCATTACAAACGGGGAGCCATTTATTGGTCAGACGTGTCGATGGATGTCATCCGAAAAGTATTTGTCAACGGAACTGTGATGGAAGGTCCGTATCTCATTTGAAAGCAGTAGGTTTTTACATATCGTTATAAGCTTGAATAAAGTGCTACAATTGTGTATTCTGATACTATTTAGATTTCATCCGTTGGGGTTTGGAAAGTCCTGGTGGTATCGCTATCGATTGGATTCACGACCTTCTGTTTTGGACTGACTCGGGTACTAGACGCGTCGAAGTAATGACGCTAGATAAGCGCGCACGTCACGTACTTGTGTCCAGCGATCTTGACAAACCACGTGCGATCGCTGTCCATCCTAACTACGGCTACGTTTATTGGACCGATTGGGGTAAGCGTAGTTCTCTTAAAGTATATTTGTACCTATACATATATTTATCCGCAGACGTAAAACAATATTCCCTTTCGGTTTAATAAACAGGACCGAATCCAAAGATCGAGCGTGCTGGCATGGATGGCTCGAATCGCGTGGCCTTGATCACCGAAAACATCTACTGGCCAAACGGCCTGACCATCGACTACACAACCGACCGCATGTACTGGATTGATGCTAAACACCGGGTGATCGAATCAGCCCACATCCATGGTACCGACCGCAAGAAAGTGGTGACACGTGGTCTGCACCATCCCTTCGCCATAACTGTCTTTGAGGACTCGGTCTACTGGACCGACTGGCACTTCAAGAGCGTCTCGCTAGCCAACAAGAACAATGGCCGTGACTACAAAACCATTCACTCTGGTTTGCACTTTCCCATGGATCTGCACAGCTATCATCCGCAGCGTCAACCGGATTACCTCAACCACTGCGGCGCCGACAACGGCAAGTGCTCGCACATGTGCCTTCCCAACGCCATGGGCTACAGCTGCGTTTGTCCTGTCGGCCAGAAGATCAACCGCAACGGCAAGACTTGCGCTAGTAACGTAGAAAATTTATTAGTCTTCGCCCGCAAGAAGGACCTTCGGCTAATCAGCCTGGACCAGTCGGCCAAGGCTTTTGACGTGGTGATACCGGTCGACAATGTCGAGAGCGCCGTCGGCCTCACCTGGGACTTTGACGAGGAGGAGAAGGTCACGATTTACTGGACTGACGTCGAAGCCGATACCATTTCCAGAGCGAGTCTCGATGGATCGGATCAACAGGCTATTGTTAAAGATAGTCTTGGTGAGTAACTTCGAGAATTCTGACAGTTATTGTTTTTATTTTCGTTTTGAAAGTGATAATTTTAAGAGTTCATTAACGATATTATTCAACAGAATCACCCGCTGGACTTGCAATGGACTGGGTGACGAAAAAGCTCTACTGGACTGACGCTGGAACTAATCGGGTAGAATGCTCGAATCTTGACGGTAGTATGAGAGCACCACTTATTTACGAAGGTCTCGACAAACCTAGAGACATTGTCGTAGATCCTACATGTACGTATTATTTTCATCTTTTATTATCACCATTACCATTAATAAATAAAACGAAAGTAATCTTGCTATGTGATATACTTTACAGCTGGGTATATGTACTGGAGCGATTGGGGTAGCCATCCGAAAATTGAAATCGCGGGAATGGACGGATCGGATAGGCGAACTCTCATAGGCACCGACCTGACGTGGCCCAACGGGTTGGCCATCGATTTCGAGAAGAAGCGTCTCTACTGGGCAGATGGTGGAACGCGAAAAATCGAATACTCCGATCTGGATGGCAAACACCGCACTACCGTCATATCACAACGTAAGTACTTTAACCATATATTATTATCATTGTTATGAATAATTTGAAAACACGATCTTTCATATATTTGGCAGCGAATACGAATCATCCCTTCGGTCTGGTGATATATAAAAACAAAATATTCTGGACCGACTGGGAGACGACGAGCATCCATCGGGCCGACAAAGACACTGGCAAAAACATCACCGTCATTCGGTCTGGCATAGGGGGTTTAATGGACGTTCGTGTCTTACATCGTGACCGACCCAAAATTAAAAATCCGTGTGAACGCAATAACGGTGGCTGCTCGCACATTTGCCTGCTGTCGCCAAAACCCAAACGTTACTCGTGCGCCTGCCACACTGGCCTTGTACTTCATGTAAGTAATTTACAATTGGTAGATTCTGATAACTGTAAGAGCATTATTACGCATAATTAATTGTCATTTTTATCTTTAGCCTGATGGAAAGACATGCCGAGACACGCCAACGAAATACCTCTTGATTTCTCACCGGATTGACATTCGTATCCTATCTTTTGACACGAATTACACTGCTGACATAGTCCTACCGATGACGGATATGAAAAACGTTAGCGGAGCCGACGTAGACTTGGAGACTGATGACATCTACTGGACTGACCCGGGACAGACCAAATTCAAAATCATTCAGAAGGCGTCGTTCGAAAAGAACAATAAGGATAGCAAACAAAAGATAATAAACCGACTAAAAATGGAAACTTCTACTGTGATAGAGCATTGTATAGACACTGTCGATAGCCTCGTTGTTGATTCGATCGGCAGAAAGGTATGCGATCGGTTTCAAATGTACTCGACTCAAGCGTCTCACCAAAATATCTAATACCAAATTCTCAACTTTTCAGTTGTACTGGACGGATGTAGGGCTCAACAGCATCGAGGTGAGCGAGCTGAACGGCACGAACCGCAAAGTGCTGATCTGGTCAGGCCTGGACAATCCTCGAGCTATCGCGCTGCATTATCCGGCAGGTCTGCTCTTCTGGTCGGATTGGGGACACAACGCCCGCATCGAGCGTGCCGATATGGATGGCGAGCATCGCGCCGCCGTTGTCACAGAGGGCCTTACCTGGCCAAATGGCCTATCTATCGATCTATTCGCCGATCGTATATACTGGAACGACGCGAAGCGCAAGTTGATCGAGAGCGCTGATCTCACGGGCAACGAGAGGCGAGTCATCGTCGAGAAGGTCGAGCATCCGTATGGTCTCGCTGTTGTTGGAGATTTCGTGTACTGGAGTGACTGGCACGAGAGAGCATTGTTGAGAGCAAAAAAGAGCGATGGAAAGAATAGGAAGATCGTGTTGGAGAATCTCGAGGGCATTATGGACCTGCGCTACGCTGATGTGAGTGTACATTTGTCATAGTATAGATATTTCTGATTTAGCATACTAATATACTTTATTGTGCTAGGATAATGTTAATATTATTCCAATCACGTACTTCTACCGTTAAAAACCGCCCAAATCCATCACATGATGTTATATAATACACCTCATCTGATAAATTATGTACCACTTCCAGAAGCAACAAGTGCGACCAGAAAACGCCTGCAGCAAGAACAACGGAGGCTGCTCGCACTTGTGCCTGCGAAACCCTGCTGGTTACAAATGCACCTGTCCCACGGGTATAGTCCTAAACGCGGACAAGAGGACTTGCAACGCGACGCCCTCAAATTTCTTGCTGATGACTAATCATAAGGGATTGGCCGTCGTATCGCTGGACACTCCTGGATTGTGGGAAGTTCGGCTACCCGTCCTTGGTAACTTGCCGCCCTTCTCCGTCGACTTCCACTGGGAAAAGCAGTTCATTTACTATGTCAACATCGGCTTCAATTTTATCAGGTACCATATTTCTTAAATTTCAAACAGTGGGATTCGTTTTAGAAAGTTGAAAGTCCCTTATTCAAATCATAAATGAATTGTACTTTATCACTTGATAAGATAATTATAGTTAATTAGCATGATACAAAAGAAAGATACCTTATTGTATTGTATTTTATTGAATTACCAACATGCAAAAGCACAGCAGAAGCAAGCACGTCATTTTATCTTTCATTCGTTTTTCAAATAACTAACATCTCCATGCGCCTTTCATTTTCCACAGCCGCATCAGCATGCGCAACACGAGTGACACGAAGATCCTGGTAGCCCGTATAAACGAGACAGCGCCAGACCGCGTCGCAGTCGACTGGGTGGCTGACAACCTCTACTGGTCCGACCTTGAAAATCGCTCCATCATGGTATCCCGGCTAGATGGCAGTTCGCACAAACGGCTCTTTGATAATCTGCGCGGCAGCGTGCAGTCTTTAGCGCTGTTTCCTCGCGAGGGGTACCTCTATTGGAGTGAGAAGGGCGACAACCCGACCATCGAGCGCTCGATGCTCGACGGTAGCAATCGAAAGAGCATCGTCACGACAGATCTGGGCATACCCAGCGGCCTTGCTATTGATTACGAGGCCCGCAAGCTCTACTGGGCGGACGGTAGCAAGAGGAGGATTGAGGTGTCTGATCTCCACGGACGATACAGGGTCGTACTTGTGCCTGGAGCTCTGGTACCCTACGGACTGGCGCTGGTAAGGATCATCAATTTCATGATAGTTTCTTTTCTGCGCTTTTAATTATATGCCAGATTTTTAAAGAAGAGATTTTTTCGGTACAGTGTAGTGGGCTACTCGAATTTACACGGCAAAGTTACTTTTAGCGAACCACTATTTCTTTTATATATAAAAATTTAAAAAAAGTAGAGCCTATAATTTGCTTACATTATGCTGAACACTGAAAGTTACTAGTCAACTTCGCCTTACTTACGGCATTGCTCTTTCATTTTCCATAAACATCATCACCGCTTCAGTACGGCAACAACATATACTGGTCAACGGTGTTTCGCGACTACGTAGAAAGCGCGGACAAGCGTACGGGCAAGAGCCACAACAAGATACGCATGACCAAGGGCACATTCACTACGGAGATAAAGGCTGTATCAGCGGAACGACAGAAGGGATGGACGCCCTGTGCTATGGAGAACGGCGGGTGCAGCCATTTGTGCTTCTACACACGCAAGAACTACACCTGTGGCTGTCCCGATCGACCGGACGGCAAGCCCTGCTCCACTGGTGAGTCGTGTATTACATTATAGATACATATTACTTTGATTGCAAACAAATTTAGATCGGTTTGCTGTAGTAGACATTTTAACTAAAATGTCACTGTTGAGTATGACGATTACGGGAACCATTGCATGATGTGGAGTGGAATTGGTCCACGGGGTAATACTCTGAAATAATTAAAATCCCTTACAGCAGTGGTCATGTTATTTTGACATCACTGTAATCCATTGTATAATACATCAAAGGTGTGCGCACGCAATTGACACAAAATCGAAATTATTGGCTTATTGTTACAAAATATATAATATAGTTAAGATATGGGTACCCGTCTTCTCGCGTCTTCTGGTGACAAATTTGTACTATTTTATTGCGATGTATATGTAGTTTTTTGATGATTTTAAACTTATCTATAAGATTTTATTATTCGTAAGATGATTCAATTCACTTGTATCTTGATTGTTCAGAAAGTCGTTCCGACATGTTTTTTTAATCATCAACTAATAATCATGAATATACATGAATATTACGACATAAGATAACATCAAAATATCGTATATTAGAGAGAAATTACAATATCAAATAACAATCTTGGCATGAAAATTTCAACTCTCATATTATCCCGCAATATTGTTCACACAGTACCGAGCAAGCGGATGCCGCTGCGCAAGCCCGGCACGGAGAACGACCCTGCTTACGACGACATAAACGACGAGGAAGAGCCCCCGATGACAATCACCAAGTCTACGGGGACGCGAAACAAATCCAGTAACTTCAGCGCTGGCGGGGCCGGTGGCGACGGCGGCGAGAAAGTCAGCCTCCACACGATGATCATCATCATCGTCGTCCTGCTGGCCATCACCGCCGGTATCATTGTCGTCATCATTTACCTCCAGTGTCCGCGCAAGAACAAGCGCGAGGAGTACCTGTACAACACGAGGCGAAACGTCCTCACCTTCTCGAATCCGAATTATAACGCTTCGACGGGTCCCGAGGCCGGACAGCACGAGCAGCAGCAACAGTCCGCGTCGCAGGACAAGAAGGGTTTTATCTGGAAAAGGCTCAAATACGACAAGTCGCAGGTGAGTTGAGGATGTAACGAGGTGACTTGGTTTTTTCATTTTGAGAGAAGGCTGTTGCGACCGATCAGTTTGATGCTACCTTTTTTTAAAGAATATTTTAAGATATTTTCCAAAATAATTATCTTATTCACCGTTACATATTCGTAAAAACGATTTTCACGGTGACACTTCTTACAGATTTATAATTATAGTGAAGTCAATAAGATTTTTTTAGTCATAAATTTAAAAAAAATACACAGGCCCACAAAATAGAAAACTAGGTTACGCGATAGACTCGGCTATGATATTCCCATGTATATTTTGGCTCGTCGAACTCAATATGACCTTTACCGCTGCTCGTCAAGATTTCAAGATATTGCTCACTCTCAAAATTTTGAGATATGTTTATAGTAAGGTCAAACACTTTTTTTAATCATTTTATCAGTGCCTATTATAGCGTAGTAATCAGCTGCAACAGAATCCATTTTGAATCATCTAAATAGGAATTTTCTTCTTCGAAAAATAACAAATGAAAATTTTGAGTCATTATATCTCAAACAACAAAACATCGTATTTATCTAATTCAAATTCTTGATTTATTTTTTGTCGAAAAAGAAACATCATATTCAGATGATTCAAAATGGAATCTGTATAGCAAATAACTAGTACTCTATAATACCTATGATCAAATTATTGAAAAAAAAAAATTTTACCTTGCTATGAACATGTCTCAAACTTTTTAGAGTGAGCGATATCTTGAAATCCTCACGAGCAGTGCCAAAACTAAGGTAATATTAGGCTTCAACGGGCTAAAATACATGGGAATATGATAGTCTAAAGCATCGCGCAAGCCACTTTTTTTAATTTGTGGGACTGTGTTATGAAAACAAACGTTTGCAACATCCTTTCTCACCAATTTTGTGTTCTTTGATTTTTTAAATCTGTTATGTTTTGTTCGTTCGTTCGTTTGGCTCAGAGTGCTAAATCTGCGTTAATAGTTATCCCAGATAATAAGCAATATAATAAAAAAATCTAGTTTCCCAATGCAAACTGCAATAATAGAAGATGTAGCACAATAGAATAAATTGTAGCAGCTTTTATTTTTGCTATGTTACTACTGGATCCAAAAGTATAATATTGTAAGTTATTTCTTTTACTTGACTGTTTCTGAAAAAAGGAGATATGCAACGATGACAAAATGAATCTTATTTAAATAATAGTTGTAAAGAAATTTCAAGCCTTGCTACATGTATAACTAGAAAACTAATATGATTACGCAGACATCATTTTTTTCAGAAACAGTTCTAACTAGTAGACAACAGTCAAAAGTGGGATATTTGTTATGTAGATTTAGTTACAGCTTATGGAACCGTAATACCTTTGCCTAAAGAAT
Source organism: Torymus geranii (assembly GCA_900474355.1). Lineage (NCBI taxonomy): Eukaryota > Metazoa > Arthropoda > Insecta > Hymenoptera > Torymidae > Torymus > Torymus geranii. The sequence continues at coordinate 12,464 of UCWB01003093.1, forward strand.
ATTCCAGTAACTCTCACGTACTATGTATAAAAAGGGGATAATATTCTTGTGGCATTTATGTGCGATGTCGTATATACTCTAAAGTCGGACGGTGGACGTTGCGAATTCGATTTCGAGATTTACGACGCATCCACGGTTCGCGTTTTACGTGTGTCAATGCGAATTGCTAATGTTACGAAAGCTCTAAATACAAATGGCAAGCTATAAGAAAAAAAAACAAATGCGGAAGGCTCTTTTATAAATATATGTGTTGCATGCATGTTTTAATTCCTTCCACAGTATGTACATGCATATAGACAAGCAAATGACATGTCAATTGATTCACGAAATAAGGTAATATATCGTCGTCGGTTTTTGACATTTTTTCAACATTTCTATACTACTCAAGATAAAATACGGATTTCGATGACTTTTTTTTACTTTTCCTTGATACTATTCTCCGCTTATTGATCCTATACTGACACCCTTTACATCCCTATTATATATTCTCTTCCAAACGCGAAAAGTCAAGAGTAAAGCAGTAAAGCAACACTATTTTAATCAATTTTATTGATCATTATAATTCTGTGGCTTCGAGGCATAACGACATAAGTCCACTTTTTGACTTTTTGAGAAAAACGGGTTTTAATGTTCACTA
>UCWB01003094.1:0-13081 GCA_900474355.1 Torymus geranii
ATATATATATATATATATATATAAGCGTAGACAATTTTAGACTCGGTTATCAATTTTGTAAAATTCCTTCTCGCGCTAAAGTATATCACTCTACATATGTTTATACACGCATCCGTGTGTTGATCAGTTGCGTCAATCTCTATTCACGATCGTCACACACCAAAACACACGCGCAGCTCACAGATATAGCTTTAGAGATTGGATTCCAAGGCAAACGCGCAGGCACGTCCACCGTGTGTATACACACACATACACTGCTATATATGTATATACAGCGGCGAGCGCAAACCTGCAACGATAGTTCAATCAAACTTCAGTCGAGAGAGAGAGAGGCAGGTACGGGGGTGGCTAGAAACTCAGTTGAAGTAGAAGCGATCCGAGTTGGGTCAGACTTGTACACACTGTGTACAGAAAGAATCGCGGTTACAGAAAAGAATGTCAATCAATTCCGAAACGAGCCAAGAACGATTCGTGGAGCAGCTGGTGGATGCTGAGGACTTGGTCGTCGAGCAGCAGCTCGTTCCTGAGAAAGTCGTCGAGTAAGGATTTAAGATCCGCGCCGAGCATCCTCAGCAGGCAAATGACGCTCGCATAGAGAATGTAGAGCTCGAGCACCATGAAGGCCGCGCGCATCTTGCGCGTCCTCGCTCCACAATCGCATGCTCCTCCTCCTCGTCCGCCTCCTCACCTCCTCCCCACGCTTCGCGCTCGCTACGGTCGCACATAGAGACGAAGAAGCGTCTGCTGCTTTTTTTTTGTTCTATCCTATTTTCCTTGTCCTATCAAGCACCTTTCCTCCTTCGCTAAAAAAATTGACTTATCCGCGTATATAAAAAAATAATCCTCTGCATATATATAGTCTTTTATATATCCTCAAATCCTGAACAGACTGTAGGTATGTCTGATGCGTACACTCGAGTATACATGTAATCTATATATCTCTCGTGCATGCGTACGCATATAATACGCGTATATAGATATATATCACAGCGCGCGACAGTGGCGGCTGTGGTAGCGCGCCAAAAGTCGCGTGATGCACACGCGCGAGCGAGAAAAGTGTCGCCCGCTAGTGGGGGAGCAGTAGCGGCGGCGGCGGCGGCGACTTAGACATTTCCCTCCTCCACCTCCTCCTCCTTATTCTCTGTCTTCTTTCGAGACGCGTGCCACCACTTCTCTCTCTCTCCCTCTTACTCCGGGCCGATCACGTGCTCGGCCACCCGCGACAGCCTGTCTGTCGGCGCTCTATATGTATATACTACTACTACTCGGAAAGTGTGGTAATAACGGTGGAGGCTATGTTGCGCACAGCTGCGGCCCGTTTACACGGGACAACAGTGATGCTGTGTCATCTCGGCGGAGGTCGCCGATGACGTCTCCGCCTCCATCGTTCTTCCTCGTCCTGTTTCTCCTGCTCGGATCGTCCCAACGTAACCGCGGAAATAGTGCAGCTCGACTGTCTGAGCTAAAACGGAGCGTAACCACTGCGCGGCAGTATAATAGTGCTGCTCCGCCTCTGGCCGCGCTCACTATGTTGCTGCTCCGTTATCCTAGGGCTGGGCGAACGGCAGGCATGTCAGAGAGCTGAAAGCTGCTGCTACTGCAGCAGCACACTTGCGCGGAACTCCAGAGGGAGACACGCGCGCATATACACACAGGGGGGTAAGCACAACGACGACGACGACGAGGGTTTAGTGGAGCGGCGGCGGCAGCGCGGGCGCTCGTCTGCTCCCGACTGAGCCGTGCAGCCGTGCCGAGAACGAAACAGGGTTGAAAGAGAGGGATAGAGAGTCGCGAGAAAGGGCTGTGTGCGCGCGCGCGAGGAAGAGAGCGCGTGCTTCGCTCTCTGGCGGCTCGAGCGCGCACACGGGGAATCAATACCCGGCCTCAGCTCTGCTGCTGCTGCTGCTGCTGTAGCTCTGCTGCTGCGGTGGGGGAGCCCGGAGGAGTGAGAGAGGAGGGAGAGCACGCGCGTGAGGAGAATTGAGAGATGGCGAATGGCGCGAAGAGAGAGAGAGAGGAAGAGTATACCGAATGATCAAGTGGGAAAACGAGAAAAACAGGGAGAGAAGAAGGAGGAGGATGAATAAAAATGGGATAGGAGAGGGAGTGAGAGCGACGGAAGCGCATGAATGAGATGGTTAGAGGTGTACACGAGGAGGGAGGTAAGTGCGGACGGGTATAGGTAGAGCGAGAGAGAGGCTGTATATACATGGAGATGCGAAAATCAAAGCGGAGAGAGAGAGAGAGAACGGGGAACGCTGAGGTAGACGGATGGCTTTATTTACGTTTTGGACGCTTGCAGTTGGGAGGGAAGATGGTGCGGGTAAAGTGGATTAAAATGCGCGCAGATTTCAAATGACACCGCGCGGGCTCGGTATATATACCCGGGAAGAAAGAGGAAGAGAGAGAGAGAGAGAGCGTTTATGGGCTACATCGGGTTTTTCCAAGATTGAAAGGGAAGCCGGAGGGAAAATCGGAGTTTCGAGAGAACTCGCTATAGAAGGCGAAGGGAGAGCGTATAGCGCATTTGACGATTGATGAATTTTCAGGTCAGAGGGATTATATATCATCGTTTTGATTATTATTATTATTATTCATCTGCGCGAGCGGCGAGGTCTTTATTTTCAATTAAAAATACGCAAGTCTCGCGAATTAAGTTTTAATGCGGCTGAGAAACGTGCCGCTCGACTCTTATACTTACGAGTGTGCAGCTCTTTCAAAGGTAGTAGGCTCTCTCTCTCTCTCTTTCTCTCTGTTCTCGAATTAAGACGAAGACGGAGAGAAAGTTATAAATGCGGGAATAGAAGAAAATAGCTGAGGAGAGCGTACAAAAGGAGCCTGTACAAGGCATGAGGGAGCAGAAGGAGAGAAGTCAAGACGGACGGGGCAAGAAACTGCGCGCACATGAATGAAAAAGTGCGAGGCGAGAGACAAAGAGAATTAGAGAGAAAACACGCGGCGACGACGGGTAGGAGGAAAGAGAGAGAGAAAGCAGACAATATGTCGGAGAAAGAGAACGAGAGAGCGGAACGGAAGCACGCGGGAATATGAATGAGAACGAGAGGGAGTAAATAAGGGGCAGCAGACTAAAAGGAAGTAGGAGAGGCAGTTTAAGGGCGAGCAACGGTGGAAAAGAGAGAAAAAAGAGAGAGAGAGACGGTGGAGCAAGTGCGCGCGCGGCTGCTATTTGTAGCGGCGGCCGAGAAAGAGTGCGGAGCGGCCTGCTTTTGGCAAGTTCCGGATTTCATTTAAATTCGCAAATTTAAAACTTTCTTCGCCGCCCACTCTTCTATATCCGCGGCCTGTCGTGGCCGTTCGCGTCGTGTATACATGTTGTATATACGGAGATATCGTTATAGCCTGCGGGCAGGCATTTCGTGGAAGGGGCGAGCGAGAGGAAAAAATCTTTGGGATGCGCGTGGATTTGATTTGGAGCAAATCGCGTCTCGTATACATAGCATCAGATTCGGGACATCTCAGGGTTTCGTATTGCGTCAACCTATCGGTTGGAATGTATATATGGGAAATGTGATATTTTTATTTCATTTGAAAAGGAGAATACACTATATCGGTAATTTATTCGAAAAAGAGAGAGAATTAAAGTACAATGTTTTATAATATCTGTTCGAGATTATATTTAATAATTATATTATATATAGTCCCTTTATTTAAAGCGTATGTAAAATTAAGTATTGAAAAAGATTTACATTGCGATTTATAGTAGGTCACATACCCACACTGAAACATACTATACGTTATACGCAACTCGAGACGATTCTACATTGTATATCCGTTTTGTATATATAAAACGATGAAATTCTATTTCGCTCGCATATATAATATACTCTCAACCTAATCTAAGAAAACTTTCCTTCATTTTCTCCTTTCGATTCACTCTCTGGGCAAACTTGATTCTCGACAAAACTATTATCCCATTATAACCGCTTCTTTCTTCTCTCCCTCTTCTTCTTCTTCTTCTTCGCGTGTCTGCTAGCAAGTAAACAGATTGCGAGATAAGCTGCAATGGCGCGCATTATACGCCGAGAGCGGTACATCAACGCGACGCTCAGAAGATAGGGGGGCGGACAGAAAAAGATTGAAACGAGGAGAATAGAGATAGAAAAAAAAAACAGAAAATCCCAACAAGCGCAGCGCCGAACGTGCGCGATAAAAAATTAAGAGAATATAAGGCGCTTCATGCGATGAAGAACGCTGTATATATATAAAAGAGGAATATATAGGTATGCACGTGCGCGCAGTGTTCGACAATAAGCGCGATAAGAGATTGAGAGAAAAAGCGGTGGTACGTGCGTCGTCTATATAGAAGGAAAGGAGGGGAAAATGGTTGGGGTGTGAGAGGGAGGAAGAGCGGTCGCGAAATGGAGAAAAAGAAAGTGCGGGAACGAGAGCGAACACACGCTCGTCGCACCAACGACGTGTACGTTTGTGTATATATATATATGTATGTGTGTCTGCGCGCTGTTTGTGCTGAGCTGCTACTTCCGGTTCAGCCACTTGGAAACGGCCCGTCGTCGTCGTCTCTCTCTCTCTTTGCCGCGTGCCGTTTGAAAAATGCGAGAAACGTCGGTTTTACGAGGCAGTTTACGACTGTCGAATCTTACGAGATGCTAAAAAGGTTAATTCTCGGTGATAAAGGAGGAGTCTACCCGCGGCTATTCGTACCGCCTTTTTACAGGCTGAGAACATTTATAATTTTACAGGTTTTTTCCGCCCTCTCTCCATCTATCTCTCTCTCCCGACCCATAGAAAATACGCGCGGCTTTATATCTTACGCGGATTGGAGCCGCACGCTGCTGCTCCGCGCCTGGCATGATACTCTCTCTCTCTTCTCTATTCGCTCGCATACCGTGCGGACGATGGCAATTCAATCGGAATGTATTTTCCTATATCCGTCTCCAAAACAAGGAATAAATCAATATTTTTATGCTTTTTTTTCTCCTCTCCACGTCGAGAGCGCTATACATATACATGTTATACCCTCGATCCAAGTCACTGTTTCTTTCCCTCTCCACGTTTGGAAAATATGCCTGTTGTTGTAGTGTATACATATACCTTCCGCGGCGAGGGATAAATTGAAGAGCGCGCTGCCCGGATGATATACACACAGTTTGTGAGAGCGTATCTTTTTCTTGCAAGCCATATTTTTCGTTCCTCTGTTACTACAGCGCGCGCCTGTTAATTTGAAATTCTACGAAAAAGCTGCAAATGAAATACAATGGAATCAAGGTGCACCTGCGGCCATTGTTTCCGTTGTTTTTCGTTACGACTGATGTATACCATCTTTTCATCGAGAATGCATGAACGCAAAACACGATGTATCTGTGTGTATACCGCTGCGGAATGTAGAAAACAAAAGAATTTTTACTTCAAAGTTTGTAACTCTTTATACGCTTATACACGCGCGTCATAATATAAATATAAAATGTTGACCTCGCCATTCATGATATACCTATAGAATGCGCCGTAGGGGGTCGAGCGAGCATTTTTCTCTGTAAAAATGCATCGCATCTGCATATTTTGAATATTCCGGCATCGTATTTCGAAAAAGACGAGGAAAGGGTAACTTGGTAATTTCATAAATCTTCGAGCGACTTGGTAAACCGCATCAACTCGTCGAAAATGCCGGGACGGGCGACCGAGAGAGGGAACTCCAACTCAGGGCAGGCCGTCGATCTTCATCGAACTCGATTAACATCGAAACTTCGCGAAATTAGCATAGCCCTTCTTGACAGCTTCGTGCGGAATATCGTCCGATCAGTACATGTATATAATTTACATAAGTAAACCTTTTTTTTTGTTACTTAAAAAATGTAGTGCTGAACAGCCCATTAAAATGTATATACAAACGAATCGAAAGTAAAATAAAATCCGCTTCGTCAGCAATTTCATAGAAAACGCTATGGAACACGAGAAAACACAGTGGGGAGAGCTCGAGCAAGTATACAATATCGCTGAAAAATGTATCTCTCCCGCTATTATTGCCGAATGTGCAATATGCATCTCTTCCTTTACGCAAACTCCTGCGCTTTTTTCACTCTTCGCAAAAAGTCACGTGTATATAGAAACCGATTGTTCCTCACTCACTCGGCACTTTTTCATCAATCTTTCTTTATAAACTTCCCTGCGAGCAAAACCAATGATGGAATCTCTAAAAGTGCCGCGAACAGCAGTCTGACACGCTCGACGCGTGCGATTAATTCGAAAGAAACATTTTAAACGACAAAGGCGCGCGCATCAGTTGAAACAGAGAGACGTGCAGCAGCAACAGCGCGCGTTCCCTCGGCACAAAGCAATCTTCTCCCTGTCTTCCGCAAAGTGCGGCTGGCGATACGCGGCGCTAAAACAAATCCGGGGAAGAGAGAGAGAAGAAGAAGAAAAAAACACATACCCTGAGCTAGCCGCTCCGTAAAACCCAAGCCAAGGAAGGGAAAGCTACCGAATCACTTACGAAAACACATATATACTTACTTTGGCAAAGGAGAGAGAAAGAGGGTATAGGCTACAAGTGCGCTACTATTATAAAGAGACTCTCCGTTATATGCCAAGAAGGAAGGATAAGTAAGAAGAGCGAGGGAGTGTGCGCGAAGGAGCAGCATACATGTATACATCTCATAGCCAGTGGATTTTAATCTCGAAATTCTCGTTTACCACGGAACCTCGACGGAGTCTGCGTCAGTCTCAGCCACCTTCGCCACCTCTCGACGTTTGATGCCTCCAGTCGAGACGACGGGTCGCATACACGCTGTAGACGTATGGCGAGCGCTGTGCCATTAATATATATCGCGCGTCTGTATAAGTATGTACACATACACGAAGAGAGAATATAAGCTGCGTTTGCGCATCATGCACCTGTTGGCCTGCACCTTGCGCGCTACTGGCCGTCGATGCGCGAGCGCGTATATATACTGTGTATGTATATATACTGTATGAGAACAAACATCAGAGTTTTCGTTCTCTCTCTCTCGCTCTTTCTGTGTCTCGCGCTGCACGTTGACAATTCGCACTGGGCGGTACGTACGTGCCACTTCTACTCTGCGTGTACTATAGACGATGCTGTTTCCCTCTACCTCCCGTCTGTCTGCCTGTCTGTGTATATATATGCGTGTGCAGACTATATATCTCTGTCCGTCCTTTTCCACTTCACTTTTCTCTCTCTCTCTCTCTAACTCGCGAGCGACCCTCCAGGTCGTAGTGCGATTTCACGCGCACGCGCGTATATACGTCTATGTCTGTCTATGTGTGTATGTACCCAGAGTGGTGGAGCTGGCGATGGGCTTCGCGCTGCACGGCGAACCGGAGGGTTTCTCTCCGTTTTCTCTCTCTCTCTCGCTCGTGTCGGGTTAGGGTGGTTGGCTTGATGATCGTTGTAATTGCGAGAAACGCGGGAGAGAGAGAGAGAGCTTCAAGCGCTGCACGCCTCGAAAAAGTCTCTTTCCAGGAAAATACCCCATCGAGTTTCGTATCCTGTTTAGAGCGCGTGTATATATGGTGGTTTATTTGCTTCCTTCGGAAACGGCCAGTCGGTTGGAAAATATTATGAACATTGATTTTTCTTCCCGTTTCGTATTTTTGATGCCAGTATGAGAGTTAATAAAGTTTTTCTATCTTTTTTTTTTTTTAAGTTTTTCATCGACGCCATTTCGCGTTCATTTATGACCTAGATTGGAAAAAATTTATTGAAAATTCAGGATTCGAGAGAGAACTTTTTTTTTCAAAGTCCCTCGTACTTTGTTCTCAAATTGGAGCATTTTACGGATTTTCTTTGGCGTGACGTTCGGATCGTTATATGTATTCCGATAGGTAAATGGATACCATTGTTTGAGTTACAGTTCATATATAACGAGCGCTAACATTTTGCGTTAATTGTTAGTGTTTTCTACTACCGTGATAATTCAACCAAAGCAGTTACAATAAAATGCTAACGTAATCGAGCCTTCAAATCCTGATGTTATTGAATTCTCCTAAACCTCTCATGAGATTCTAATAAATCCTTTTTATCACGGTTGATATATTGACTAGATGTCAATGTAGACGAATTTCTGAGCACTAAAATTCACCTGTCGAAGTAGTAAACATTTCACACGACATGTGTATAAAAAGAATATTTAATACACGAAGAGTTGGTATTTCACAAGGAATGTATTGCTATCACGAAAGACAGATGCTTATTTTTATCTATAGCAGTAAGTTATACAACTTTCGGAAACGAAAGAAATACAGCAAAATGTACATCTTTTCTGTTGTCTTTCCATAACTTATGACCTAGTATGTTCGGTTTGAATACCGAATGTCTGTTCACTGTTATATTAAAAGTTTCGGTTTATCAAATACATTCGATTCAGTGTACCAAGAAGCAAGTATATACAATAGATACAATATATTTTGCAATTCACAATTTTATCTCATTCTTATTCGACGTTATAACATCGACATTATTAATGGCCTAAAAGTGATAGTTCAAACAGTCATGATTGACAGGCATTATGACCATGAATTATCGCCTTATCAATATAAACATTATACGATGACTATCTCCTCGACACAGTGGAGGAGTAACATCTGTTAGATCACAGCGAGCGCACACGCGCCTGTTATTTACTGCAGATAAGTATCTACGACACATTAAGCTATAACATCGAAGGGAGGAACTTACGTGCTTCGAGCGGTTAACGCTCATGAAGCTAAAATAGGAAGCACGGCTTATGTGTGTGTTAGTACGTGGTGGCTATAGTTCGAGGCAGCTATAGAAAACGGTATATAAACTTTTCGCGACGAAGTAGAAAGCGAAAATCCCGGGAAAAGAGGTGGTGAATTTGAAAAAATGATCGCCACCTTGATAAGAAAGTTGAAAAGAATATAAGAAAGTTCATGGAACACAATTGGAAAAGGCATTTACGCGAATTGAAATAGAAATAGGTGGCGAAGGCGCCGCTGCGTGTATTGATGTGAATCTAGTTGCCCCGTCTTTTGAAATTCCTGCTGTATTTATTTTTAGATTGTGTATTAAATACGGACAGTTAACAAATTGAAAACGTGAAATTGTAAAATTTGAAAAAATAACGAAAGTTTAATTAAAACACTCGAATTACTTTATTTTTAGATTCTGTTTTCACTTGAACATTGATATATAATTTCTTTCAAATGTAAATATCTTTTAGAATGTTAAATTTTAATTACACATCAACATAAAATCCGTATTATTTTAATATTCAATTTTACTCTCTGATATTGTAAAAATACAGAAAATGCTAAATTAAAAAATATGTGCGGAAATAAATCATATTTCCGTGAAAATAACACAAACAATATCTTTGCTATAAATAATTAAGCAGGATCATAGTGACATTTCATTCCCTACACAAATGTATCCAACAAACAAAAGTAATCAATCATTTCACTGAAGAGAGGGAGCAGATTGATCTATAGTATTCTGTATTTAACGCAACATTATTTGTTTGCACTCCACACGCCCCGAACACTTTCCCGCAGTCGTCCCCCATCTATTTTCCTTCTGTCCTCTCTCTCTCCCTGCCTTTGCGACTTCTCTTCCTCCCCGCTTTGTCCGCTCTTTTACTGTCTCCCTTGTTCGCATTCACTCTCTTTCTCTCCCTCCCCCTTTCCTTGAATCTGTCAGACCATTGTTGAAGCACTGAGAAATGCACGTCCTCGCGTGCGCGCGCACGCGAGAGAGAGAGAGAGAGAGAGAGTCTGTGCCCCGATAAGTTGAATCTGATAACATCGGGGAAAATATTTACTCGAGTGCTTGCTCTCTCTCTCTTCCTCTTTCCATTGAAAAACCATATCGATTCACTAGTGAAGTATAGCCGCTTGTAATCGAAAGGGGGAGAAGCTTAATTTTGTACTCTGGGAGCCGGTTTGCTTTGCCTTTCTGCTACTTGTTGTAAACTTTCCACGCAAACACGTGTGTGTCGCTGTATTTTGTATGGAAATCAGCGTTACACAACTTTGTTCATAATTCTAATGCAAATAAATCCTTTTTGGTACACTTGATTTGTCGTCAGAATTTGTAGTTAGTATTAATCATGCCATACTCGTATTAAACATTAATATTCTTATCCAATTTAAAATGACAACGTAAGTACATTATGAATTGACAAATATAATACAAATATAATATTTTACCTTTCATCAAATTGCAAAAGGGTACTTGGAAAATGACCAGCTTCGATGTAATCAAATTACAACTAACAAAGCAAACTGAAACTCATCCACCACCGAACACATAAAAGATACATTTAATCTTTCGTCGTGGACGCGAATCAGCGTATTACGTCTGTCACCCCGCGATCAATCGAATCCCCGCGAGTGCGAATTCTATAGTCGAACAATAGCCGACAAAACTTGCTATATGTATACGAGCGAGAGACAGCCATAGTGCCATTTCGCTCGCGCGCGCGCGACCCCTTTGCAGTTTTAATCGCGGCCAATGGCTGCAGCGCTACTGCAATTCTGCATGTCGAAACCTTGTAAACAGACAAACTCGGCACGTAATCAGATTCCACCTGCGCGCTCGCGAGATCGAGATTCACTTGTCCCCCTCTCTCTCTTGTGCGCTGTTCTCTTTCTCTCCCACTCTCCGTTTGTATACTCCATCAGTCAGTCTCATTTTCCGTCCGGCTTATACGCTAGCCCTGTATTTTTTCTCTATATTTGTTTCTACCTAATTATCTCAGTTTACCTGGCGGTGTGTATTTTTTTCAATTTCTCTCCCTCTCATACCGTCTACCTCGCCCTCTTTGCGCCGCGTTAATTTTTCGGCTGTTTTTTTCTCTCTTGATCCTTTTCGCGGCAATTTTTGTTTTCGACTAATCGCATTTAGCGCGTCGTTTATTTTTCTCCTTTGTTAATTCGCATTATTTTTCACCCCGGAAGTTACGCTCTTATTTAAATCTGTATTATTATATATCTGCATTATTTTAATTCCCACTCTCGTATGATTTTTTCGCTAAAATATAATAATTCTTATATTCTTTGTTCTATTTTATAGAAATATTATACAAGAATGAAAACAAAAAAACACTCGATTCACTCTAATTCGTATAAAATAATCGCGAAAAGCTTTTACTGTCACTTTTATTATTTCTCTTTCTTTGATCAATACCTTATAATTCATAATAACAGATATTCGAAAAAACTTATCAATACGTTTACTATATAAATATACGAACAATCCTATTAGAAAGTGAATTTCCAACGTAAATGCGAATAGAGAAATTATTCGTTGGAATTTACAGCCCCCTAGTAGATAACGCGAGTGCAAATTTTACCAGCCGCGTCCTATATTCTCATTACAATAGGCAACGCAAACAATAGATTCTTTAGAAAATTTTCAAAGCAACTTCACGCTCAAGTCCCAAAAGTAACCGTTAAGTAGAGTAGACGAAATATAGTCGGACACACGCTCGTGTGTATATATATATAGTGTTACAAACTACCCCATAGCACCATTTAAACCGCGCCAGGGTGTCTCTTCCGAAAAGAAGCACCTCGCATTCCTATCGGAATTCCCTCTCTGCGCAGCCATATATATATGTACTACATCAAGGCACTTCCCTCCCACGAGACCCCGAAATCTCACCCGAAAAAATTCCAGTGCAAACAAAGCCAGAGAACAGCTCGCACTTCCTCCATCCCTTTGCACGCAATTCAAACATTATTCATATCGCCAACATGTATAGACGATACACACACCCCATAGCGCGATTCGTTCTCCTTTTAACCATCACACGACCACACAAAACCCCGACACACTTTCTCACGCGGGGAGACAAAAAACGCTCGTGTTCGTTCCGCCTCTATACAAGTAAAGAAAATCCGTTCGCCACGTTTGTCCTGAAATTTCCCTTAATTCGCGCGTGTACACATTTTCAACTCGGCACTCATTCCTATATATTCCCAGCCCTCTCTTTCGTCTACCTCCATCCCGTCTCCTCGCCACCCCAGTCGTCTGATTTTCCCATCCGCTTGTAACGTATGTGTGTGTATATATGCACAACGAATTCGCCCGCCGCCATCCGCAAACAGGCTGTCGGGCTCGCATCACGTCTTCCTCGTGCGCATGGCCCTTTTCTCGCCCGTTTTGCATGCGCCCGTATAACCGCTCGCGCTCTCGCTGAATGCAAAAGTGCGCATCGCGAATCGAAGGAGAGGAGAGACGTGTTCTCCGGGTTTGGTATAGGCCGAGCCAGAGAGAGAGAGCGCACGCTCCGCTGGGAGCAAATCCTTTGGCACGCCGGGTTACTGGGTTATCGACGTTCGTTACGTGTCATATCTCTCTCTCTCTCTAGCTGGCTGGTGCGCTAGCTCTCTTGCGGACTTTTCATCCTCTCCTTCGCGCCGCGTCAGGGGCTTTTCCACCGAATGACTGTAATCCATTTCGTTATCATTTCCTACTCTCTCCCTTGCTTTTTTCTCTCGTTCCGTCGCGTTCAAGCTCTTTACCCTACTGATATATACATACGACACACCTGCCCCGTCTTCGTCACCTCTTCCACGAACCAACCACGCGTATATGTATGTATATAGTTTCGATTCGCCTACTCCCGCACTCTCTCTCTAGGGTGTGGACACGATACGATTGTGCGCGCGGCTGGCTTCCCTATCTCTCTTGCTAGGCTTCGCCCCTATCCTACTGGTTTCTCGTTTTGTTTTCACGAGCCACACGCGCGATATGACACAAGGCGGGTACTTTTTCACGTCTGAGACGGACGGACGGTTAATGGGATTTTTATCAGCCGCCTTCATTCCGGATGGCTGTGTATCGCGTGCACGATGCAGGTGAGATCCATGCTGCCGATCGTTGTTGATTCTTTTTTTTTTTGCGCGAGCGTTCGAGGATAGGAGAGACGAGTCAATCCGGCCGATGAATTCGACGAACTTGATTCGCGATGCATCGAAAAGATTCTTTATATAGAGCAACGGCGACCGCGGTGTAGGTATTGAATTTTTATTTGGAATTATAGGTGCAGGTTGGTCGTTTCTTTTTGACGCAAGAATCTTGATACATATATATATATATATATATATATATATGTAGAGG
>UCWB01003095.1:0-13084 GCA_900474355.1 Torymus geranii
TGTGTGTGTGTGTGTGTGTGTGTGTGTGTGTGTGTGTGTGTGTGTGTGTGTCTAAGAGGAAACACGCCCAAGTGCTTTCAATTTTGTATCGAAATACCACACACACGCTCACTATTTTTTTAAATAAAATTTATAGATTCCTTACTTTCGGTAACAATTGGTTTTACAGAAACCTCAAAAACGCTCTTGTAGTAAAGGAAAAAAGCAAGATGTCGAATTTTTATTATTTGTATGTACTATGTACAAAAAGCCAAGGAATGGAGTACTCTATACATAAATATATTATATTATATATAAATAAAGTATGTAAATGTACTAAGAAAATTGTCGAAGCGAAACGATAATTGTTCAAAAAGTGGAGACTTGTTGTTTTTTTGTGCTGTTTGAAATGTGGAAGAAAAAATATTTAAGGTGCAAAACGCTATATTAATTAATTTAGAGAGAAACGTACAAGCGTCGACTTTTTAGTCCCGATTTAATTTATAAGCAATCCATGTAAATTTTTGTATGACGGTCCGGTGAAACAGTGCAAGTATATTATGGTGGCTACATCGAGGGGAGAGAACCGACGACCTCTCACGAGGTGTAGCCTGTCCGACGTGTATTATTGAAGAAGGACCTGCATTTATACTGTTCGATCGATTTAGTGCCAAGACTGGCGAACTTCGATATTTTCAATCTGTGCTGCAATGAGAATACTTTTTGTTCTCTGGTATTGCTGAGGATGTCGCCTTCTCACATGAGTAAAAGAAAAAAAATAATAACGAACAAACGCCGTAGCTGCCTTGCGGGTGAACCGAAATTTCGTAGTTTTTTTTTTTTTTTTTTTTTTTTTTCCAATTTATTGAAAGTATTTTTGCATGCTATACATAACTACGAAATCGAACGTTCACGTCGCCCCCAATAATAAATGTTTATAAACAAAGCAGTGAAACGCATCGAGTTGATTCTCATTAACCGAGTGTCATAACGATCAAACTGTACACGTTTCAACTAGAAAATAACTCTTTTTACATAGCGCATTAATTTTATCTTGAAATGCCGTCTGGTACGTTGAACTGCTTTGTTTGCACAGACTTCGCTAAGAAGAAACATGAATGAATAGAAATACGGGAGTGATAGTTTAAAATAATAAAAAGCAAATAGAGAGTGAGAGTGAGATCTGTTTTATGATATATAATGTAATAAAAAAACAAAAAATCGATACGTTGTTGCGAAGAGAAAAATTAATTCGATCTACGTGTACATTTTGTAATATCTCCTTCCCAATTGTAATTAATGAAAACAAACGGTAGCGAGAGATTAGCGAGAACTAAGCTTAGTTTTTTAAGGCACTATAATATATTACCGAACTTGTGTAAATATTTTGGATGAGTGTTCTAAATTAAAAGTATGTTCAATGCTTAAGCTCGTTGATTTTTTAATTTTTTTTTCATTACCTCCATCCTGATTTTTAATATATTTGATTAATTATTTGAAAGTAGTTATTACATTATTTATATCATACAAAAAACTTGAAAGTTTTTCATTTATCTTAAACTAAAACTCACAATACACATTGACTTTTGTTAGTGTAAACTTTATTCATCTACTACTGAATAATTCATATTCAAAATTTGAACAACCACTAATTTTATTTATATTTTTCTCTTACCTTATTAACATTTACAATCTTGCAAACCCTTCGAGTTTTTAAGAAGAAATATGAATAATCACAGAGCTCGGAATATAACTACTCAACGAATTCAAATTAGGCCCCCGCACACGCTGCTGATGCGCGGGCGAAAAACAATATAATCACGCGAACGCATGCGCGTAGCATGCCACGTGACGCAGGCAGACGACGCTTCTTGGCTCTTATGCAGCCTTCATTATATTATCACAGTCTCGGGAGTACCTGAATAATTTTATACGAGCGAGCGAACGAGCGCGCGCCCAAGACTTACCTGCGCCTTCGCACAAACTCACCTCCTCGCCTTTCGATCACCGATCTCTTTCCGCACAGCGAACGACACAGCCGTAACCCGTACACGCCACACGATGAATCGAATCAGGAAAATTCTCGCGAGCAAGGAGACTCGCGAGTATTTTACGAGGTGAGTGAAAGAATCCGTCAGTTGAGTATCTGCGTCTAGGTACATGGAAAAAATTGTTTTAATGCTGTCTCATTTTCGCTCGCCGTGGCAGCACGCACTTCTGGGGCCCCGCAGCCAACTGGCTCATCCCTATCGCCGCTATAGCCGACATCAAGCGAGATCCTAAGTTCATCAGTGGAAAGATGACTTTTGGTAAGTGAATGAGAGAGAGAAAGAAAGAGATGGCTTGACACCAATAATGGACCCGTGCAGCTTATTTATTTCTTTTGGGCTAATCCCCACAACTTCATATCTATTCTTTCAGCTCTTTGCCTCTACTCGCTGTGCTTCATGCGGTTCGCCATAAAAGTACAGCCTCGCAACCTCTTGCTGTTTGGCTGCCATCTGACAAATGAGTGCGCACAACTCACTCAATACTACAGATTTCTTGACTACAACTATTTGGACAAAAAAAAGGAATAAACAACTTTATAGAAGGATAATCTTGTCTCAACCGTTGAGCCTTTGTTACTGCCAAAGAGTCTTATAGAACAACTTTGCACTGAACGAACTGCGACACAATCACACTGTGGAAAGAACAGAGTGAAATATTATTAACTCAGGTGTGATCTACCACCTTGAAGATGTACAATACGTCTGCTCTCTCCCTGTTTAGTTAACCCTTTTAAAGGGTAAATATTTATTTAGAAATAATTGAATGTAAATAAATATATGTCAAAAGGGTATATGGGACTATGTAGATGATGCATCTTGGTTACCCATCAATCAATTTAGGTCAATTGGTACAGCCATGAAAAGAAGTTAGGTTTGTTTGTTGATTTTATTCTGAATTGAACATAAGAAATAAATACTTGTTTCTAAGCGACAATCTGTCTTAAATTATTTTCCTGCTCTTTCATTATTCCATATATCAAAGTCAATCATATATTAGTACTTAGTATTTCGCTTGATTCTCGTGGCTCCCATCAACTTGAGTTTGAACTTGGTGGTGGTAGCCATTTTTGTTTTTTCAAAATTTACAGCGCGCTGTCGCTTTAAAATTACCAGGGGTTTTATCACCTTCTTTGCGCGTGAAAATTCAAAAGTTCTCCCTTACACTTATAATAACGAAAAAGAAACATTAATCACTTAAAAAAAAAAAATAAAATAAAATCCAACACCCTGAATTCTCAAAAATGATCAACGAATCTATCCTGGACAAATTCGCGTACGTCGGCGAGAGCGCAAAGAAGCTGATAATAAAACCCCTACGACTAGCAAAACAAGTATACAGCTCGCCGGCGATGCGACTCTTCGTCAAAGTCTATCTATCCGTGTTCGCGCTCCTCTACATCGCCGGGCTCCTCACGCTGCTTTACGTCCATGAGCAACTCGAGCGCGAGTTCCTTGAGACAGGCGTCACCGGCCGCCACACCCGATCGTCATCCTGAAGAGATAATCGCGCTTTTGTTTTTTCTCTATTCCTTTTATCGATGGCGAGAGTCGCACGAGTATACTTAATACGCTAGTTGAAGGATTAATTGCGTATAAGGATAAGTAGAAGGTCGAGGTGGAAAGATGGTCCTGTCGACGGCTCAGAAGGAGGATGTGGATGGGAGTACGAGCTGCCTGATGGAAAACAGTGTGTGCGTCGACGCGTGTTGCGGTAAGTCTAGCGCTTATAAATTCTGCAGCTGCTTTGTTTAAAGAGGTTAATCTAATCATAATGAGTGCGCTAATTGACTTGCTTACTCATCAAGTATATTAAATTTATCCACGAAGAATGTGAATACAATTTTTAAATGGCAAAATAACTGTTGGTCATAGACGTCGTTTTCAGTAATATAAAAGTTTATTGCTTAATTTGAATTGTTTTTTAAATTATCGGACGCTAATTTTTAAGAATTAAAATATAAGAATTTTTTGCTAAAAAATTATTTGTCGTACCAATTTGTCGTCTTTTGTAAGAAATGGTGGAGTTTTCATGTGGGGACATATATAACAATTCAGACACAGAATTTTTAATAAAAACTTTTATTTTTAAATTTAAATGTAAATATAAACTTTATAAATTAATACAAAATGTAGAAAATGGACGGAATGCACTACTTATAGTGTAAAATGGGCGGAAAACGTCTCTTAAACAAGCACGTGTAAAATCTTGTACCTTAAAATCGTAATATCGATAAGATTCATTCTTGAGAATTTCGAGTTAGGACTCTATAAACATAATAAAAATTGCTTTAGAGTACTATAAACGAATAATATTGATTGAGAAGAGTGCTTTGGATTTGTAAAGCCACTTATAAGTTAAAATGAAATCTATTCACATGAATATATACTATATTCTAAAATGGTAATATGCTATGTAAATTCATGTTTTGTTCGATTAGTTATTAAAGAGGCACGTTCTGATAATTAAAATTCTGAAAACGATAAAAATAATACAAGCATTTGTAACCGTGCATTACCCTTCATGCAAACGGATAATTACCATTATAATATCTATACATTAACTACACAACAAGGCAGTTTTAACGCTTGGCTGCACATTAAAACTAAGCAAATATATAAAAATCTTACTCTAAAATCTTTAAAAGGACGGACTTGTTCATGGTTTTAAGTCTCATTAGAGTATCGTCTTGTAATGTTTGAAATTTTTACGTTTTCAACGTATTTCGACATGTTACAACTAAGCAAATATAAAAACTAGTTCTAAAATCTTTAAAAGGGCAGATTTGTTTATGATGCTGAGATTCAATGACTGAGAAAGTCGTTTTATACTGTTTAAAATTTTTACGTTTTCAACACATAAGGTATTGAAACTAAGCAAATACAAAAATCTCATTCTAAAATATTTAAAAGAACGTATTTTGAGATTCAATTAGAACGTCGTCTTGTACTGTTTAAAATTTGTTGCTTTTTCAACGCGTTTCGACGTATTAAAACTAAGGGAATATTAAAATCTAATCTTAAGATGATTTCGAAAACGAACTTGCTTTTTGAGCAATTTTGAGATTCAATCAAAATTTGTTCTTGTACTATGTCAAACTTCCGCGTTTTCTACCTCCTATATAAAGGGTAGAAGAGCGCGATGGTCAGCAGGAGAAGTACCCAGCTGAATTGCATTGAGCCAGCACCTGCCAGGCGGCATTTGTATATGTCGTACCTAAAAAAAAAAAATTCATAAGTTTTAAAAATTCTTTACGTTTGGTTTACGTTTTAAGTTCTAATAATACACTGATAATTATTATTTTAAAAAATGTTAAAACGTGGATTGCTAATTATAACTAATTTATGTAACAAAATTTACGAATAATATTCAATAGACGATCGTTATTTATTTTCATTATCCACATGAGCTAACTTGGCACCAATTTGATATTAATCTGTGTATTACTTGCTTGGCCTTTTACATTTAGCTATGCTTAAATGCTTTTCATTTCATTGACATTACTTGCTAACTGCAAGAACTGTTTGATATATAATTCTAATGTTGTATTCTGTATTGATCTAATTCGTTGAATTAAATTGGTACAGAATAAATCAACGATAAGTACCTATTTACATGAATATTTTTGTATTGAGAAACAATAACAATAACAATAACAATATTGGAAAAGTTTTTGGAGCTGCATTAAAAATATTTATTTTTTACATTGAAAAAGTAACTATTGATAATAATTTTTATGTCCTGAATCCCACAAGTTTTGAACAATCGTACTCGTACGTTTTTGAATATTAAAAAGTAAAAAGTTAATAACCAACTGAAACATTACTTTGTGCGAAATTCGAATCCAACAAAATAAAAACTTTTTTAGCGATTGGTTAAAGAACTTTGTACACGTTGTTTAAGTACGTATCGACACGTACTCTTAACTAAAGAATTCTCTCGACGTATCTCGACAATGAAGCCCCCCTTGCGAGTTGCATTGTACAGGATAGGGGAAAAATCCTTTAGAATATACGACTGAATACAAATGCGCAACTTGGCGCTTCGCGAACTTCGAGGAATTAGAAATAAATTTAAATAAATAATACTTTGATTTTTCAGTCAACTAGCCACAAAAAAAAAATGCGAGATATAGGAACCGTAATCTTTTTATAGAAAGATATCATTCACGATTTTAGGCAGATTAAAAAATTAAAAACTGTATACATTTTTGCAAAGTATTAGCCTATACTTATTTACAATGTTTCCTTTTATGTATTCAGTATTTTACGAATTAAATGATATCTATAAATAATTTATTACCGCTTGTCTCGTTAGATATTTTAAATATTATGCTAGTCAAATTACATAGCATAGCTCATTATAGTTAGCCATTATCCGACGACATGCAGAGATGTATATTCTAATTAAAAAAAAAGTATTAATATACCTGGCAAAACCTTATTTCAGGTATAAGAAAAATTTCCATAAATCAAATCAACATTTCACTTTTATGCGATATTTTACCTAGTCAGCTTATCCTCGACGATGTTGTTGAACTCGGCCTCGACTAGCTGACCGTCGTAGTATGTTATCAGATCCTCGAGCGGGTACTCGTAGCCTTGCTTACACTCGCACTTATAGCCGCCGCTGTCGAATCCACGTCCTAATATCGGTACACACTGCGCGCATCCCCGCAGCGACAGCGTGACACAGAGTGAAAAGAAAAAAAACAGAGAACGCACGTATAACGATTAATGCCGTCGCTGAAAGTCTCCATTATGTTTCCCGCGCCTTCGGCTGTCGCCTGCCATTAATTACGCGCTTTCGGAGTCCTCTGTCTCACTTCTGGAGCGAGAACACAATTAGCGCACGCACGTATATACGTATACGGTATAGGAAAAAGAAGAGACAGGCGAGGCCGAAGTACGAAGAGAATGGAGGGAAAAAGAAGCGAAAAATAATAATAATAAAAAAAGAGAATGAGAGAAAGGAGAACTCACGTATGAGGATTTTTTGTCGCACTTGTGCGTCCCCTTAAATGCGTTGGGAACATTGAATTTATCGTCACACTGGTTGATATCCAGCTGTAGCAAGTCCATGGTCACAGTTACGACACCCCTGTAAGTGTCTTAATGTTAAATATGATCTTCCTTTAACCTCCCTCCTTTTGATCATCGCGGCGGCCGAGAGTAGTAGTAGAGCGGCGGCGATTCGAAGGTGCAGAGAGCGCTTGCACCCGAGAGTACAGCATTCGGGTGCGGAGAGGAACAGGTTCGCCGCTCCAACTATCTCACACTCTCGGCGGACGCGGTGGCCGCGGCGGCGGCGGGGTGGCAGGAGCGCTGCGCGCCCCATATATATCTATATACTCACTTGAATTCCAGTTTGTCTTTGAGGCTGTCCCAGCCGAAAAAGGGGGATGCATAGGTAATTAACCATTTCTTCACTTTGCCGTTACAATCGAAGTAAGGGACGGTCCAGTAGCCGTGGTTCAGGTTTGCCGCCCTATAAGAGACACACACATATAGATACATACATACATAGACGCGTACAGACAACAACACACAAGGTGAGTAAGAAGAGGAGTACGACGGACGGACGACCCGCCCCATCCGCAAGCGCATTAAAATAAATTACACGTAGAGCGCAGATAACCCCCCGCGAAGAGCATCCTCTCTCCCGCTCTCTCCTCTCTCTCCCTCTTGGCTTCCCTTTATCGCTTTTTTTGCTCTCTCGTTCTCTGTCCTTGTCGTTGACGCCTCTGCGGCGAGGCTTCCTCTATTTGCAGAGAGTTATGTGGGAAAGTTCAAGCGCGGCATTGAACAGAAATCTGCGTATGAAGAAAGGGAGAGGGAGAGAAAGAGAGGGCGAACGAGCGAGCTCGTATGTTTTTATTTCGGGCAAAAATTTATTAAAGAGCCGTAAACACGGATGAAGAGAAGGGCTGGCCAAGTCGTGCCATGGGCGAGAGAGAGAGAGAGAGAGGGAGAGAGAGTCTCGTACATACCTGTAGTAGGTTGGATAGTGCTCGTATTTTTTCAAGGATTCGCCGGTCTCGTTATAGCGCACCATCATTTTTAGGAAGTATTTCTCGAGATCATCGTGATTCGCTGCCCAACGGTTCTTGAGCAGAGTGAACCACTCGTTCTTTGTGTAGATATCCTCTGAAATATTATCGATAATTAGGAAGATCGTCGAGTTTCAGCTTTCATTGTTCATTGTAGATTCAAGGTAAAATTTTCATTCAATAGTTAACATTTATCAAACTTTACAATTTACAATAACTTTAT
The DNA here is from genome assembly GCA_900474355.1 of Torymus geranii. Classification (NCBI taxonomy): domain Eukaryota; kingdom Metazoa; phylum Arthropoda; class Insecta; order Hymenoptera; family Torymidae; genus Torymus; species Torymus geranii. The sequence goes on from UCWB01003095.1 coordinate 8,301, forward strand.
ATTTACGAGATTTAATTTTTTTAGTAATAACGTTTTAAGTATTGTGTATTGACTTTGAATAATAAAGTACGGCTAGGTTTTAAAAAAACATAGACTTTTAGGATAAATTAAAACTCACCGGTGGTGTTCAGCCTGGCTAAATCTTCGACCTTTAGCTTGAGTGCGTTCCTCTCTTCCTTGTAGGCGTACGGCGCGAAGAACGTGCGATTGGTGAACTTGTTGCGATCCCAGTATATACCGGCCGACCAAATCCTGGAATTGCCGAAGAGGATGGCCACGACCTCCGCGATCATCTGGTCCTCGTTCAGGGGCTGGTCGGCTACTCGCTTACCCGAATAGACCTCCTCCGGGTCGGAGACTTGTAAAAACGAGCTAATAAAGTTCGCCAATCGAGCTGCCCCTTTCGCTTCGTTTTCGTAGAACTCATCGGCGCCGAAGGCTATATCACCAGGAAGTCTGAGCTGTTCCCGCGTGTATCTAAAGTAGATTTAATTACGATCATTTATTCAGTTTTTTTTGGTACTATAACGTGCAAAGTTTAATGAGACAAAATGAGTTATAAAATATATATGAATGAAAAATTATTTTCTCCAAACTACGTACTTCTGGCAGTTATGCGGTCTAACGCTTAAGATAAATTTCAAAACTTGGTCGACATTCATTCTATCGTCGTGTAAGGAGTCTGGGCCAATAGAATAGTTTTTGTACTCGTAGTATTGTTCAAGATACTTTTCCCTCGTATAATTTGTCGCTTTTGTCAACTCCGCGGGTCTCTTTTGAATCCCTGTAGTACAAATAAAATCGATTATTTAAGTAATTATAAATGATATATTTGCAATGAAGATAATGAATATTTACAGCCTATTTTCGAGCAATCGAAACCATTATAATATTGTTCCGGCGAAGCTCTTTCGATTATTTCACCGAGATAGGGTCGCCTCACCACATACGGCAATCGATATGACGGCTTGCATCTGCACATGTAGGCCCCTCTCCGGAAACCCCAGCCGTGCAACGGTTCACACTGCAAACATAAATTAGTATTTTTATAACTGATCCACTTTTATACAACCAAGGATTAGCATAGTAAGTTTTTATAAAAATATTGAAACTCAAAATTGTCGTTTTTTAATTTTTTAATTTTTTTTTAAGAAACTCATAACTTTTTTAAAATACTTTTATAGAAGATCAATAATATTATTTACCTCTGTTGTCTCAGATTTACATCGTGCAGTATTTGCAAATCTGTTTGGTCCTCTATTTCCTTCTCCTCTAGGACATTGATTGATATCTATCCTATCAAAGTCCATTTCCACAACTGATACTGCTGTATACCTGTAATTTATTTTCAAATATTTATATCATAGTTATTTATTCATATTTGATAAATTATTATATTATTATTTTTAAATTAATGTTTTCTAATTTGTGTTTCAATACTCTTTCATACTTATAAAAGTAAAACATTTACATGTATAGTGGCAATCTTAATTTTGTGTTCCAATAAAAGTTTTTTTATTATGTACATAAAGCAGAATTTTATAATCAACAAAGGCAAGATGAACTTTATGAGATGTTAAAAACTTTAGATTTTTGAAATTTGACTACAGGCCCTCCTTAATCCTTTAAGTGCTTTAATCCTATCGTCCTGTAGCATTTCACACGTGTGAGCAGCATGAAAGGACATTCCTGCTTGACCGGTACAGATAGGGCACACACCCTCTTGGAGGGTCTCAAAGGGATCCGAATAAATTATAATAATAATGAGCAAGCAATCATCCCTTAGGATCTATCTGTGCATTCTATGTACAATGCAATTTTTTGAAAAATATCAGGACTCAATGCAACCAGATGCATCGCTGCATCAATGCTTTCCTTGTGGAAAAATCTCACCTTGGTATTTCAATATGCCTGAAGCCTGTATAGCGAGGGTACAAGTCCACAATTGGAACAACTGCTGCGAAAAGCCAACGGTTAGAGCGTCCACAATCAAAGTAGGGTCTTATCCACTTCACAGGTCCATCCTCCTCGTGAGCACCTGAAATTCAAGTTTATCTTAAAAATCTGATTCTTCATATTTTTCACTTTTGCAATTGTATGTTGTAACGTACCTCGAGGTCCGTGGAACGTATGGGTAATGTTTGTGTTATTTGCATATCGAATTTCTACTTGATATGTCATTTTAGTGTCATGCCTTGTAGGGTCATCGGGTAACCATTTCTTATACCTAAACAATAGAAAGCTATGAGAACCTGTTTACAATGCTAACTGAAAATGCTTGCTTTTTTATAAACTAGAAAATTCAATTTAGTAAATTACTATATTTTCATATTTTACTAACAATTTTCTTGCTAAGCAATAAAACAAACACAAATTAAAAACTTGCCAATATAACAATATCATTGGAAACAATTACCATTCATTAATCCTATAATAGTCCGTGGTATAATCCTTGCTAAGCTGGCTTGCCGGAAAAGCCCCTAGATCCTGCACTGTGAACGTGTTCCTGGTGGATATCCTCTCCAGATGCACGGGATCGTTAAAATCGTCGGCCCTGAAGGTCCTGGGCGCGAACCTGGGCATGGTCTTATTGAAGAATCCTCTGTACGAGGACGAAAACGACATATTTGGCGCAAAGTAGATAGCCGAAGCGTTGATATAGGGATTTGCGGAAACATCGGCGACTGTCGACAGGAAGTAATACATCATACCAGGATCGTAGGTATCGTTGATCGGCGGCTTGTAATTCCTCGACTGCAGTATGTAACTCCAGTAGAAGCTCCGGGTGAGCGCCATGTTGTGGAGATGGAGGAGAGCCGTGCGATTCGGGAAAATCGGATTGATGTTGATCTCCTTGATGTCAGGCAGGTGGCTCACGCTGTCCACGGGTAGGTAGAGATCGTCGAGATGCTGAATCTGGCAGTTATCCTGGTTAACCTTGTCCATCTTGTGGCGTATCTCGTCGAAGGCATCGCGAGCTAGCCAGTCGGGTGGCACCGACTCGCCCAGCGTCTCGTAGTAGTCCTTCTTGTTGCTTTGACCCCCGGCTACGCCCAACAGGTAGCACGCGGCGGCCAGCGCCAACGCCAGCTCGGCTACTGCTCTCGATCTACTCTTCTCCCGCATCCTTACGGTCTTTCTCGCGTACTTTTTACCAATCGAAACTTTCTTACCCCGAAAATCCGCGCATCATCGGCGTCGACGTGGAAAATCGGTAGTGAAAACTCACTGACCACCGACGCACACTGTGCGTGTGTTTTCTCCGTGTTCGCGCTCGACGCGCCGAGTATATGCTGAGAGAAAGAGAGAAAGACGGTAACCGCCCAACGACGCACACACACTGCACACACACACACACACGCGCCCGCGCGTTCACGACGACGCCCGCGGTGAGTAAGCCAGCGAGTCACAGGTGGGAGAGAGAGGGATAACAACACATATACTTCTTATACGATACACGCCCATGGCGAAGCGGAATGTTATATACTGTCGTTATAGGTATAGATATATGTCGATTTTACATTAGGGACTCGATGATGATGCATCGACGGTTCGTACTCACCGCAGAGACGATCTATATAAATGACTACCTAATTGCCGAACGAGTGATTAGTATTAGATCGTGGGGACACTAGTTGCTCTAGATGGATATATTGATGATAGCGGAGCCAAGGTATAGGTTATTGGTTCATATACACACATTTTAGGTGTATAAATTGTATCTGCAATGCTATATGGTAGAACGTTTGAAATATTCGTAACGTAAATGTAAAAAGGTTTCGCTGAATCCGACGTTATTTTATCGTAGCATCTATTTTCTTAGATTTGGCTGTTTAATTTCTTGTTGGAGTAATAAAGTTGGTTGGGGTCACTGCACCGATGTTCGACCTATGGCAGCGCAGGCAAGTGGCAACAGGCAATGCCCACCATATGAATTAAGAAATATGATGAAAATATAAATTTTTACAAACGAAATATACCTAATTAACTTAATTAAATTAAGTAGTTGTAAATTGTAAGGTTACTTATTTTTTTTTTGTAATTTCGAGTATATACCTACCTAGTACACGAACAATTTTTTGAAAGTATAAATTTGAGAAATAGTCATTTGTTAGTCACTCACTGTAGATTTTGCATTATAGGTACTTATTATGAATTTTTACAGATTTAGCATTATCATAAAGTTTTTCATAATCATCATAAACTACTTCAATAATTTTGTAAATACTACAAATTTGTATTATAATAATAACATGTACTTGAAATTCAAACGGCATTAATTCAGATTAAAAATTAAAATGCATTTAACCACAAGTACTATACTCTATAATGTAATCCTATAGAAATGGATTATATAATTATTAAATAGTTGATCATATTTTTATATAGGAGAAAATTGAAGGCTTCATTCCAGAAGTAAACTTTGTTAGTTTAAACAAAGATCGCCGAGTTACCAAACTCGCCCATAGGCTGCGGCGGATTTTTAGAAATTCAAAATTTTCATTTACTGATCTCGATTTAACTCCAATGATTTGAAGCCCACTTGAAATTGTAATCCCCCATCGTTGCATCACGTATGGCGAAACCCTTGCGTCTAAAGTACAGTTACCTGGTATGCGAGACGAAAAAAAATTCAGTTCATATAGTTGTAAAATGTAAAAAACAAAGAATATTGTTTTTCTTTTCCGATAAAATTGTACCTACATTATCTCGCGAGGAAAGAAAAAGAAGCTGCTACGTCTGCGATGTGTTGGAAGCTCAAAAAAATGCTGCTTGTATAAGCA
>UCWB01003096.1:0-13084 GCA_900474355.1 Torymus geranii
TTGCACCTCAGAGTATTTAGGTTTATGACCTTTTTAAACGATTCAGTGTTAAAATTAAATTTAAGAAACTTTTAAGTTACAAATGTTACTGAATTTTAAGAATAATGTAATGGAATGTAATTTAATAGACAAATACATTAAGTTTAATACAGAAACATTGAAATTTCAAAAATAATAGAAGTTTAAGGATTTCGTATTGAAATTGAATACAAATATCAGAAAACGAATTCATATAAAAGTATATGACAGTTTTTAGTAAAATTATAATACACATTTAAGTTACGTATGCAATTGAAATTTATGTATAATCTAAATGAAAATTAGTTATGTAACTGAAATTTTATATAAAAGTACGTTAAGTTTCATACATAAAAATGTTCTTCAATTTCAAAAACTTTTAAGTTTCTACACATTTTAAGAATGTAATTGAAGGTAATTTAATATACAAATACACTAGGTTTAATGCAAAAAATATAAAATTTCGGCACAAGTATAAATAAATGCCAAATTTAATTTTTGATTTTTCCCGCCATATATATGCTGCTGACCATAGTTTAGTTAATGCGTTGCCGCTAGGCAGCGCATCAACTCCCTGCAGTCTCACGTAACTAAGTAAGCAGGCCTGAGGGGATATATAGCGCGTCGCCGATTACCTCGCCAACCTTTACCACTCGAACATCTCGTTAGTAGATGGTCGTCAGCAACTACCGAAGTTTATTGAAATATGATTATTTCAATAAATTATTACGATTAGAAAATGTTGTTATTTTCAAGACAAGACAAGATTCTTTACATTCTTAACACGACAGTCTTGATATTGTATCGAAAACTGCATATAAATGTTGTATCGATTATTGTCTTGAATATTGAGTCAAGACAATGTAATATCAAGATTAATCTTGCTTTATCGTGCAGCCCTAGCTTATTTTCAAGAAATGCGATATGCTATGCCATCCAAAACCGAAACATCAACTAATCGATTTAGCCAACTAATTCCGTAGTTCCTTTATCACATCCGAATACCCTGAAACAATAAAATTACCATACAAATCTCCATTAGCGTTATCAAACAACCGAAACTCTAAATTCATACAACTAACACACCACACATTCACTACCAACCTATTTCGTTATTCAATTACGAATCAAGTAGCATCCACGTGTCAGTCACCTTCACACAGCCTGGGCGTTACTTTTTTCTCAGGAAGGTGTAAACGCGCGTGCACGCAGGAGAAAACAAAGCCATTGGTGCAGCGCCGCTGTCGATCAAGACGGCTTGTGCGCGGGCGGGAAGGGGGATATAATAAAGGCGAGTGTGCGGTATTAAGTTCTCAGCGCACTGTCACGCGCGCGGCCGAATTGGTTCATTGAATCTGCCTTTCTCTCGCGCGCTGCGCACTTTTCGGGCCGAAACCCGGGTAATTCCATCCGACAAGTCATTTTCGCACTCTCTGCGAGACCGCGCCCGCCTTGCGTCACACGCGTATATATAGGCCCGCGAGAGAGAGAGGTGAGGTAGGCGTTTATAGTCTGATATGGGGGTTATGAATTGTTGAAATTAATCTGATATGAATTCATACAAAAATTGATAAACAATTGACTGTAACTTGCTAGGTTATAAATATTTATTAATTTTTCCCATGGTATCTCGTAATGAAATTTCACAAAGATTAACATGAGCCTTTCCAAATTAAAATCTGAGCAATAACAAAAAAAGATTGAATTAATTTGTTGAATCATTTTTTTAATTGTTGATATCTATTTAATAAATACTGAAATATTGTTAAAAAAATTTTTTTTCCTTACTTGAAATACTTCTCTATTATATTATATCGTTTCTCACCATGCATTATATGAACAATTAATTAAAAAAAAATTATGTTTTAGATCTATATAAACGGTTGAATCCCCTTAAGATAAGAAGTATCGTATTTACGGTCTGATGAAGAGTATTTCAATCGTGAAGTATGGTGATTAGCAAGTTAAATAATGTAAGAATTGTAAGTTGATGATACTATTGATGGTAACTGAGACTGTTCTAAGTCAACTTCAATTTGAATTATGGCCCTGTTATTAAATTTATTTAAATTACATAATTATGGTTATACTATGCTTCACTTGATCAACCAAAGATTCTTTCGAATCTGATACCAGGATTTCGGTACTTCCATTACTCCCATACTTACTGCGTTTGTCGTCGCTTTTGCTAATTTTCAATTCACTGAAAGTTACGTACGACCAAATTTCGTCTGACAAAGTTGAGCCCATTTTCCCCACAAGACGGACAATGTATCCACCTTAATGACCTTCCCAAAAAAGCTCGACAATCTCTTCCCTCTCTCACTCTTGGAAACCCCCCGTTTAACCAATTTAAAACTACTCTAATTGAACACCCGAATTAAATATTCAATGAGGAAGCGCGCACATGCGCAGCCGCGTCGACACGCACATTTATTTTCATTACACATTCATCTTGGCCCGATAAAGCCTCCGCTCGCGCGCAACCACGACGACAGTATAAGGACTTTCAATTAGGGAGTCGAAAGGATCGAGCGAGCCAGCGTCCGCGAAAGAAACGCCCGGATAACTTACATTCAAAGTTTGTAAAACAAGTCGCGTTCTTTTTTCCCCCCGAAACTTTAGCGAGCACACACACACAAGTATATATATGTGGGTTCGCGAAACAATCCCATAAGAGGGCAGCTCGCAGGAGAGGTGACGGTAACAAGTGAAGGGACACACACTGCGAGTGAGCGTAAAAAAGAGAATGTGGGAGAGAGAGAGAGGAAAAGGCGTAAAAGGGAGGAGGGAAGCAAAGAGAAAGGTGCGCGAGCGAAAAAGGTGAGAGTGAAAGTAGGTACGCGAGCGAGCACAAAAGAGAGCGTATAGGTAGCGCGAAATTAAAGAGCGCGCGGGTACAAGGGGGTAGAAGAAGCGGAAACCCGCAAAAAGAAGAGAGAGGAGCGCTTCTCTCCTTCGTCGCGTTGTTCCTGTAGCAGGGATTTTTATTTATGCAAGAGGGAGAGAGAGGCGCCCCGACTGGAAACACGAGGAGCCGATGCCCGCGTCGAGATTAGAGACACGCGAGGTATGCGATGATGGAATTCCTTTTGGTTGCTGCGGAGGAGGCGGAGGAGATTAGCAAAGGGGTACATGTAGCGGACTATGGGTCTTGGACGCGGAGAGGGATTTTCTCCGCGATATTTTTTATATTGAATAATTACCGATAAGCCGCGCGATGATGGATCGATTAAGCGCGGAGATCCGTAAGGCCGCAGCGCGCATTTGCATTAATTAGCCGATGGCTGGGTTGCGGCGTTGCGTCTTTTTTTCGCGAATATTGACGTTACACGGTAAAACAAATAATATTGTAACGTATGGAAATAAGGGATGGGTGAAAAATGTTTTTACGTTACGATGGGTAAATATTCTGTCGAAGGTTTTTCTTTTTTTTTTATATATGGAAATATTTTTATTAGGTAGGAGGGATACGCGTGGGGGACGTTTTTTTGAAAAAAGAAAAAAAATCTTTAGAATTTATGTCTAGGATGTAAAGCTACGCGAAATTCTCCAAAAATATCCCGCGGTCTGGTGGTGCTCTGCTGGAACACGAGACATGGCCTGCGGCCGTCGCGGCGCTCGACATGCGCGACCACCTGCAGATATATTTATACTTTTTGCGGTGTCTAATTTATATTAGTTATCGTAGTTGGATATGCTGCTACTTGTGTTCCGATGTTTTATTTATTTATTTATTTGTATTTACTTTTGTTAAAGATGGAATTTGAACCTCAACATTCGTAATTTAATTCGAATTATAAAAAAAGACGATATTCGTAATCATTTTGTTCCCCCACTCACATATACGATATCGAGAAAATCGCTAATTATTACTCGAAACATTGCCCTTAAGAAGAATTTCAGGAGCATAATTCTCCACAATTACCTGCCAATAATACACACACGGCAAATCATTTCTTAAAACTAATTAAATTGAAAACCATCATACCGCGGGAGAAAAGTCACTGCGGACGATTATTATTCGGCCGAGAGTCCCGTGCAGCCTGAGCGATATATTGTAATTAAAAGCCACTGCAGATGCACACGCGCACGTAAAATTAGACTCCCGGTAATAAGGTTACATCGCGAGCTTTTTATTCTTAGACGCGAGGACGGCGTATATATATATATATGTATCTCTCGCTCTCCTTCTAACCGATTAAAAATACAACGTATCAATTATATTTTATTTCCACGACGCCACCGTGGTGCGCGCATCCAAAGGCTAGAAAAAACCCCTCGCAGACGTAAATCAAGCGAGGAAATTTGCAATTTAGAAGCACGCGTGTATAGCGACCGGAAGAGGCGACCGGTTGCAAAAATTTTTACTGTAAATCGCCGCGCTCAGAGAGCGAGTAATCGCGTTCGTAGATCGGTTAAAAATCTCTCCCCTCTCTCTTCTAGTTACGGCAAAGATCCTCCGCGAATCAGCGGAGATCCAATTCCAGCAGTCGCCGCTGCCTCTTGAGAGCAAGAAAGCCGCTTGCGCACAATCCAATCGACATAAAATCATTACCCCTCCGATTTCCTGCCTATATATACACACGCAGACATACGTACAAACATTAGAGGAGAGGCAAGGAAAGAAGTGATTTCTTCGATTCGCGAGGTGTCGTGGTGGGTTAATGAAATCGCGTTGCTTCGTACTACGAATTTTCATCGTTCAGGTGTACGGAGTAAGCGAGAGACTTCCTAGCGTCTTCTCTTCAACTCAAAGAATGTCATTACCGGCAGGACGTACGATTAGACGGTAATAAGAGTGGGGAAGAGATAGAGAGAAGCCGGTCAGTGATACTTTATCGGTTATTTATAAGCAAATTGACCGAGCGAGTGCGCGCGCACGTCGCAAATAAGCAGGTTGTGCCCGTAGCTATGGGTGATACGCGACGACTAGGTGCACACGTGTGTGTAGACATATGCTTTTATTTTCGTATAATGTTCGTAACTATGTCCGGCTAAAGCATCGGTACGATGAATGATGAAGCGTGTCGGGACTAAAGCATCAGTTATATATACGCGAAGCTGCGGGATATGATGAACTGTGTGTTTCGCGTACACGAGGTATGTTATATACGAGTGCCTGCGAGGGGTAACGGCAAAAATGTTATCATTGAGACCATTCGTTAATGGCATGTACACGCGGGCACGCGTGGATGGTTGCGGGCTGATCTCGTTTAGATGACGTAAAAGGTGAGGTTGTTGCCGAGGCGGCGTTTAGAATATTACGTACCTAAATTTCGATGATTATAGGCGAGTAATATTTTCCTAGATGTACGTGGCGTATGCGGAAGTTTAGCAAAATGTGTATAGTTATTGACGACGTGTACGTAATTTACTGAGAAAATATTTATGAAGATGCGTAAAGAGCCTACTGATATTAGGTTTTTATAAATGGGCAATTTTGTTAAATCTATTCCTTACATGGCGATTGCTAGAACATCAGATCTAAATACGTCTCGATCATGTTTAATTATTTGATCGAACGGCAAAAAGATAAATAACAAATATAGGAACCTGAGAAATTTAGGTACGATTACAAGGCTTTCTAAAAATAATACGTATAAAATGGCGTACAAAAACTCCAAAAAGATAACAACAACCAACATCACCTCATTCCTCTCATCATGGTCACCTATAAACGCTCGAAATATTGGAGCAACTCTAATCATACTCTCCCCCATCCAGCCATAAAATACCTAATTATTTAGAAAACACGGTTCTGACGAGAGGCGAAATGGCGCGCGCGCGTTAACGACATCCTAGGTGTGACTTTAGCGCGAAAGCCATAAAACTACCCGCTTCTGGAATCCTTGAACCTCGCAAACGACTTTGATACCTACCATTCACCGGTGGGGCGTCTTTTCCGCGAAAACGCTTCAACACGCCACAAGTTAAAAATTTCACCCCTCCCTCGCGTGTATATACCTCATCCCATCATCCTCCGCTTCTCTCAAAGACTGGACTCTGCATCCGCTCTTTCTCTGTGAGTATCTTCGCGCGCCGGCGCGTGCTCTCAATATGAGAAACTTAGTCGAGCGTACGTAGGCATTACCGCGCGAGCGATGCAAAAAAGGACGAGCGCGAAGAAAATAAGAGCGCAGAGAGAGAGAGAGGGAGGGGGGAGAAAAACGAGAATACCGAGCAAAAAGGAGAGGAAAAAAGAGAGACGACCGGGAGAGAGAGGAGGAGAGAAGAGAGAGGGAGAGAGAGAGAGAGCGCACGCGAATTAAAGATCGAAGAGAGCGATCATCCGGCAGCAGCCCTGGATCCCGGATAATGATAGCGTTGCTACGTACCGTTTCTATCTCGCTCTCTCTCTCTGGTACTCGTGCGCTCACGGGATGAGCGCGCGCGCGCGGGGGCTAATGCCGGCGTTTCCGGTCGTTGCCGGCCGTTATATACCACTCGCAGAGAGAGAGGAGAGCAAGGCGCAGCAGAAGGAGAATTATACGACGCGGCCTTTTTCGAAGACGCGCGTTTTTATAGGCGGAGGATGTAGAGAGAAGAGAGCAGTATAGAAGCTTCATTTTTGCGCAGGTGGGCAAGGCCTAATTAGGGGAAAGTTGGGTGCGTTTGATGCGCTTGCCACTCTCGGGTATATAGACACGATGGAGAACGAGCGTAACGGTTGATTTTAACACTTCCAGTTTTAGAAGCCGCTATCGGCCCCGCGCACGATGCGCCACTGATATAGCTCTAGCGCGGAAAATACGGGCTCGTATAATTCGTTCGAGGCTGTTAGAGGAGGATGCATTAGGGGCAACGACGGCTACTGTGCGCTGCTGCTGCTGTTGCTGCTAAAATTAGTTCGATCGTATCGGCCGGTAGATGTATTATCGATAAATGCCGGTGCTGCCCGCGCGAGAGAGATAAATGTTAATTATTTTACGGGGTTTATGAGTGTGTGATGTATATATTGGGACCTGGCTTTTGGTTTTTCTCGTGAGGTGTATGTGCTATTGGAAGGGCGGCTAGAGGTGTATAGTAGCGTGGATTAAGGCCGTAGCGGAAATTCGAAACTTTTTTATGTATATATATACTTTCATTAAAGAGCCGAGAGTTTTAGCTGCCGCGCGCATATTTGGCGTCGCGCTCACGTTTGAGCATACTTATATACTCAAGTTTCAGCGGTCGCGTTAATGCAGGCACGAAAGTACCGTATATACCGATGAAAAGAAACGCGCAAAAACGTCCGGATTTCATTTTTCCGCTGACGCGCAGGAGATTTTAATAATATTAACGCCTTTCGAGGACGGTATCAAAAAGGAGAATCTTTCGACTGAGGAGGAGAATTTTTTCGAATGTATGTAATGCAGAAGCGAAGAGAACGCGTATCGACGGGTTTAATATATTGTAAAAGTTTTATCGCGCGCGAAGCGGTAATAAGAGGAACTAATTGAGCCGAGGTGTCGCGAACTGTATCAATCCACGCGCAACGCCTTCGTGGATGATGATTTCTTATTTTTTTTGTTTTTGTTTTTTTCTTCGGTAGAACTTTTACGAGGCCATTCGAACGGAACGAATGCGATTGCCGCGGTCGTTTTTGACACCAGATATTTTTTACGTTTCGCGCGAATATAAACGCGATTAATATGCTAATTATTAATCCGATGATGATTTTTTTTTTAGTTTGGTTGGTGGAATTTAATATGGAAACTTTAGATATCACAATCGTCGCGTATTTTGCATTACTGGTCGTATGGAGAAACATAAAAAATATCGTGCTTTTATATTGTTTATGCGAATAATATCAGATGCGTTCGATCTAAATGGTGTTAAAAATTATTGCGAAACTGTACATGTAACGTTAAGATTTCAATAAGTAAAATTATTCGCAAACGAAAGTTTGGTGCGTTTATTCATTCCTTTTGTATTTATACGTACATTTTTACAAGTTTCCTTACAAGTTATATTAGAAGTTTATAATTAATTTAATTACGAGCCCCATAAAATTAAAATATAAATTTACTCGGTCTCTAAATTAACATTTAATTTTAATTGGTACTTTTAACAAATAAAATTACTCCAAAATTCCGTCTCTATTTGTAAAAAAAAAAAGAAAATATGGCATTATATTTTATAGTCTCAATAAAATCTATTAAAAATTATTAATTATTTACTAATTAAATTATTCTAGTTAGGAATAACTTTATACAGCAAGCAAGTTTCGTTTCTTGTTGAAGAATTTTAATCGATTGATTTATTTTAAGATTTTATTGGGAAACCAATTTATAGTAACAGGTTGCCGATTCATTTTAGAAAGAATCAATAAATTTTCGATCCTAAAAAAAACGAAATAAAACAATTTTATGTCCAATTTCATATTCTTTTTGATAATGTTACGTGGGGTTAATTCAGATAAAAGAAATGGACTCCACGTTTCCTGATATATTAAAAATAAACGAATGCCACTTGAAAACATAAAAAATTCTTGTCATACTCGAAATCTCCTCTCAATATCAGAATCAACAAATGATCTCCTCATATCCTACCACATTCGCTACATTCCATACCGATACTCACAAAACTTATCACAAAAATCTCTTCAATCCCACTAAAAAAAACACCCCTATCCTCATCAAAATCTCGATTTTTCCAGCATCACCGCCACCAACCTATCTCCCCACCCATCATAAAAAAATCCGCCACATAATGAAGCCGTTCCCTTCTCTTTCCACTCGCACAGCTTCAACCTGCATCACCAACTCGCTCCTTTGCTACCTGCTCCACGGCAACAACCTCCCTGCCACTATATACACCAGAACCAAAAAAGAAACCTCTCTCTCTCTCCTGCACTCGCGCGCGCACTATCCTATACTGCAAAAAAGCCAAAAAAAGCTCGCTCCAAGAAAACCAGGAGCGCGGGCCTAACAGCGAGAGAGAGAGGAGGGAAATAGATGTAGAGGAGAGAGAGAGAGAAGAGGCACGCCCATGATCTCGCTCGCTCGCTCGTGGCAATTACCCACACGCGGAAGACGCGCGTCCGGCAATCATACGCGCGATCTCGCTCTCGGAGATAGAGCTACCGCTCGCGTATTTTAATTACGGGCCGATGGACCAGCGCGCGTACGCGCATGGATGATATTGCCCGGGTGATAAGGCGGCACAGCGTCTTGCCTCGTGTGTATGTGTATCGCGTATAGAGGAGGAGAAGGAATTTTATTGTGGAAATTGCCGGGGATGCGCGATGAGGATTATGATTCTAGAACGCGAGAGATGGAAATTGCTACTTGCACTGCAGTGAGAGAGAGAGAGAGGGTTTATGGTGAGGCATTTTTCGAGTGTTAATGGTATCGAGTCGATGGGGGTTTATGGATTTTTAGATGGACTAGAGAGAGGTTTGATATGATGGCGAAAAGAAGCCGTTAAATTAATGCGCACTTTTTGAATTTATTATATGTGTGATATGAATTTAGATGACATTCTCGGTGCGCCGGGTAACAGTAAACGCGACGGTGATCGGTCATTACTGGACGATGGTATTCTTCGGTGCTTGGGTATACAGGCTATTAACATAACGTATTTTCTATAGACTGCTCTGCTTTGGAATTACGTTTTGTAAATAGTATGTATTTTAGAACACATGGTCGTTGTTGTTAGAGCGGTTACGTATTAATAGAGGTAAGCGAAGTAGAGATTTTGATAACTATTTACTTGGATGGGCGTGGAAGCGTTGTATAATCCCTAATTATTTGTAAATATTTTCAGAAGATTGCTTGGTGTCGTCGTTTTGGTTGTTTAAGTGGGATAATAGTTTCTAAAAATAAAATGCTATGTGTGTGCAAATCTATAGAAAAAGAAATAGCATTTAGAACGCACTATCATTTTGTTGCATTGAGTATAAGCAATAAAAGTGAAGTGAGCTTTGATTTATTATACGATGCCATATGATTTATCTTTTAATGATAATTTTGTCCACCTTTTTTTTATATTATCAGATCTGGCAAAATAAACAAGTGTATTATATTAAGAACGGTAACCATATTTTAACTATGTTTATCAATGTAAAAATATTGTTGAATAGTATATAAAAATCTCCAATTGCTTGATAACCTCTTTCTCCTCTACACAGATAGCCAAGATAAAACCCCACAAAGAGACATAAAAATCGAAGAATCAATTTAAACAATCACGAAAGTCCTTGAAAGTACCCGATGATATACCGGATAATCGATGCGAAATTTCGAAACATTTCCAGTGTACCCCATTTATCCATCTTAAGCTTCAACAACTCCCTACCCCCTTCCGAATATATCCACCTCAGCATTTCATTCTCCACCTCCCCATATTAAACGATCAATCGCGGAATTTACGGCTTGCCCGCTAAACACAAGCGTATACATGCACAACTCGCTTGGATCACGAAAGGAAGAGAAAGAAAGAGCCGCCGAAATAAATCGTTATACATACGTATACAACGTCTCTAACATAATGTTCGATTCATCATGAATGAAGTCCCGAGAGAGAGAGTAGGCCTTTAATAGACTCGATAGAGGATAGCCAACTTGTTGTATGGGTGTACACGCGACCGCGCGACCGGCTCGTGTTGTTGTACTCGCATATTTATGAGAGCACCGGGAGACAGAGAGTGTGTATATATACGTGTGGAGCGAGCGCCGAGGCTTATGGGGCTTCCATAGTGTCGAAATACGAGAAATTGAGAAAGAACGATGAGAGGATGCTGCGATTTTAGTTGTTATTTTTCTTTTTTCTTCGGAGTTGTAAAGGCGTTTGTAGTTTTGGCTGTAACTTGATAGGAGGCTGGTGGAGGTTTTTGATTTTGAACGAAGATTTTAATATCTGTGTTTCGACAAGTAGAAGTCTATAAATATTTTCGAAAGTTTCTTCGTATTTCTGTAAAATTACTTATGCAAGTATAGAATATCTTTACAGCGAATCTCAGAGTAGGTCTTATCATACTCGTCTTATTCTACTTAACCTGCGAACTCGTTAAACCTGCGTGCGTATACCTCGGCGAACTTGATTGCACGAAAATCTTCTCACCTGTGTATACGCACGATCTCTCGAAAGGTTTTAAATTAATTACAAAAGTGCGTTAAAACACATTTAAATATATAAATGCTTTATCACCTCGCGCGCTGACTCGCATTCTACTTCATGAATATAGAAACACACCGGCCGTGTACGCAATCAATTTTAATTTCATTTTACCCGAACTTTCTCCCAAGATAAGAACCCAAAATTCATCCTTTTTTTTACTTTTCTTACCCTCTCATTTACAGTTTCGCGAGCGCTGTAAACAATGATATAAGTTGTTCGCATCCATCTTAATTTCACCCGGACTGGATATGTCCTTTTTTATCGCGAAGTATAACTCACTGGCTACATCTTTCTTAACGAATCCGCATCTCGTTTGTACAGCCGATCTATATATATATGTAACTTTCCACAGCTCATTAAAAACAAAAATCCGTGCAGTTTTTTGATCAATCGAGCGCACACGGTTACGAAAATTCGCGATTCTGTCGATTTATTATTGGCTAAATTTAGGTTTTGGGGATTGATTTATTCGCGGTTGGATGGAACGTGGTTGAGTCGCGTCGATGTCTCTCTTTTCGAAAATTTATGCAAAATGTACTGTGTACGGTTGACGATGTTTTATGCTGCGATTAATCACTTCTAATTTCAGAATTCTTTTAATTTGATTAATATGGTAATGCGATGAAGATAAAAGGTCTATGAAGATGGACTTGTTACTTTCTATTAGATTGGTGATGGATGGCATCACTTCATTTTAAAAACTGATGCATAATTATTATACGTAAATTTTCGAAAAAGTCGTTCTTTCCCCAAAAAACGATACTTTTGATATTATATTTTCAGCCTTTCTGGCATCTTTTCTAGATAAATATCAGTTAACTTTTTAGCTTCCTCGTTGCCTCTCTTACACATTCAATCATTACGATACCTTAAAACACCTACAACCGCGTCCCCCAAAATCAATTCCACTTGACAAACCAACAATTACACCCCTCCACCACCACATCAACAACTACACAACCTCCTCTATTTCAATACCTAATTCTCACCTTAACAACTTTACAACTCGTCGCCCATAATAACGCCCCTACAACAACCATCACCTGAACTTCCAGCACCCCACCCTCTCTCCTCCAACACCACCAACCATAGACCCACCTCGACAAACATAAAAGCATCTCGCAAACGAGCCTTTATACTCGCCATTAACGAATATCGCCCTCAGTATACCCAGCCTCTCCATCCCCACTGTGTACTCCTCGTATACGCGCGCATACCTTCGTGTACCTACATACACACACGCGATGCGCGCATCTCTCTCGAGAAGTGAACGTACATACGCGAGCATTCAAGCGGAGGGCAGCCGGAGGGGGAGATGCAGCAGCAGCAGCAGCAAGACGACCTTGACAGAGCCTTCACGGCGCGAGCGCGAGGTGTACTACATAGATTACTATACGGGAGAGGGAGACGTGTACACGCGCGCAAGCATGCAAGCGAGTGCAGCAGCAGCAGCAGCGCACGGGGCCGAGTTATATTATTCAAGGACGCGATTTATGGGAATATTCATGGCCCCAGAGCGTATAATACTTGTAAATAGGGATATTTACAAATTTAGCGGGGAGGTTTGAGCCTCTAATTTTCGTCGTGGCTGGTAACGATCTGCCTGAGAGGGGTATATAGACGGCTTGTTAATGATCTAGCGAGGTATTGCGGAGATGCTTCGAATTCCCCGTGTCTTATCGATTCGGAGCTGACTGAATATAATTGGTTTTATGGAGAACATGCGGCTGCTGATGCGCAAGTTCGTTATATGGCTATGGGAGTATGTAAATGTTATGGCTGCGAGGAGAGGAGAGTCGCTGTTGTTGGTAGTGTATGTAGGGGAGAACAAAAACCATACATCCCGATGGTTTATTCAATGGCAGGATCTGATACCTGAATTTGGGTTTTCTTTTTATATCGAAGGATCATTTATTAATTCGTGTTTCAGGTTGGCAATGAAATGATATAATAACGATACGAA